>BROG01001249.1:0-77500 GCA_030159075.1 Atrina japonica | reverse complement strand
AGTCACAGTTGCCATTGGTCAGATGTTCGCAGAATTTAGTGGGAAAATCACCAATGATCTGCTCGATGGCTTCGAGAGGCGTAGACACGAGGAACGAGTAGAACTTGAACTACGAATGGAGAGGAAAATAGAAGAAGTCGTCGAAAAAAGATTGGATGAGAAATTGACTATATTCAAGACTGAATGGGATAAGGAAAAGGACGGACTCCTTAATAGAAATGAAAGTGCTCTCTTTGCCCTGCAAGACAGCATAGATCAATTGCGCACATATCAAGACGAATATAACCAGTTGAAAACGAAGTATGAACAGCTACAGTACACGCACTCGCAAATGAGAGAGAAGGAAAATGAGCGATGGCAGAAGCTGTCAACCTTAAATAAAGAGAATACACATCTCAAAAATGAGGGTGAGCAGCTGAAAGGAAACGTCACGGATCTTCGAGATCGCGTACAGGAGCTTGAATCCGATAATAGGGCCTTGCGGGATAATGAAATCCAGGACCAGTGCAGAATAAACCAATTGAATGCTGATAAAGAAGATCTTTTGGCAGAGCTAGAGAGAACCGAGAGAGAAAAGATGGATCTAAAGCTACGAGTAGATGCACTATCGCGGGAGATCGAGAAACTTATTTCACAACAGCAAGAAAGAGCAAGCAAAGATGATAAAGCTTATCAGGATGCCCTCAAGAAGCAGAATGACCGCCTGGACGAGTTATACAAAGTTGTACAATCCCTTTCTGATCGGGATCGGCAAACACGAAATCTTTTTATTGGGGGAACTACAGTTTCCAAGAATCTTCGCGCAGGAAACAGACCAAATAAATAGATTCGGAGTATAACACAAAGCTGCGTTATGACAGATGCAACGATTGAAGTGTTTCTGACAATAAATCTGTATAAACACCGTTCTTTACATCAGACTTGTAAAGCGGTAATTGCATACACAGTTGTATGTTTATGTTTGATAATGTGAATGCTTTAGCCTTCTACCTTATAAATCCTGGTTTTATATGCCGTTACAAAGAGGTGGTCCTCAAGAAGTTATTTATCTCAATCCGAAACATTTACTTCTGGCTTACAAATTGATGCTTATGCTCGGATTTTGGCATTTCATTTCCATTGAGAGACTATTTCGCTTATAAATTCAAATTAAAAGTGTTTATCAATATTATTCATATAAAATTAGATAAAAACATATTTCATTGATACTACGTTTTGTTAATTACAACTATTTTAATCGGGAGTACACGGACCTTCTTCTGTCTGTTGCGAGTTAAATATATATATATAATTTTATTAACGCGTAATTTGGTGATATCTTTTGCTCGGGAAAATAACATTATCGCGTAATGACGTATGGCAATAATAATATGACGAAATGAGCATTCGAAATCGCGAAAATATCATCTGCTGAATAAATTTAGAATTTATGTATCGCGAAAATAAAGTCCAGCGAATTTTCCGGATTTACAATATATATATATATATATATATATATATATATATATATATATATATATATATATATATATATATATATATATATATATATATATATATATATTTATATATATATATTATGTTGATTTTCTTGGTACAGGATGAATATGTTATGAAAAGCGTAGAACATAACAATTTTCTATTAACAGACCCTTTCACAATAAGTGCGGTCCTGTAACTTAAAGAGACAAAGTCATACAGATTCCAGGAAAGTTACTATAACGACGTCTATGTGTTTGCGGGTATCTGTATCATTTTGCCACTCCGAAGTCACAGGACCGCAGTTAAAGTGAAAGGGTCTATATTTGCTTTATTCCGTTAGCGCTTTCAACATCGGGGTTCTTTAGACGGAAACTGTTGTTAATAACAGTTACGATTGTTCATTGTTCGATGACGTCACGATGACGTCGGACGGTAGCAATAATCATTTACAGAATTATATTTATAAATCGATTATTATCTGTTAAGTTTGGGGTCGTAGATTTTGATAAAATAATCTTCTTTTGCTTTTCTAAGATGTTCATTATTCAACATTTTAAAGAAAGGGTAAATTTTGATTTTTTCTTGTCCGCAACTCGCACAATATTCACTGTAGGGGGTATTTAGGACACATAGGTCCCTGCTTTGTTCTTTATGGACTCTTACTCTTGTGTTTAGTTTTAACGATTGTCCAATGTAATTTTCCGGGCATGTCGGACATGTTGCACACTGTATGATATTAAGCAATTTACAAACAGTTCATGATGGCATACGCCCTCAGTGTTTTGCCAGCTTTTAGAATTATTATTCGATATAATCCCATGTTCCGCAACGAGGATCTCCACACTTTTGAACCCGATTTATTTCTTTTGTGAAAGCGCTAATGGAATAAAGCAAATATTAATATACAATTGTGATGTTCTACAGTTTTCTTTATATATATATATATATATAGATATATATATAGATATATATATATATATATATATATATATATATATATATATATATATTTCAGTGTAAACGAATGTATAGTTATGCAAGGCAATATATTTATTTCAATATATATATTTGATATAATTTTTCTTGCTATTATTGTTTTATTTTCGTTTCTAATTTTACAATTTTCTTATCTTTTTCTTTTTTCAATAGATATGATTTCTACTAACCATTTTGTCTGAAATTCAAAAATATCTAACAATGAGTTGTGAAATATTTTTATTTCTTTTATTACTTATCAAATTGATTGATATCATATCTCCATAATTTATTTATTATTCAGATATGCATAAATGCTAATGAATATATTACTTGACCAGAGAATACAACATTTGATGTGTTTTAAAGAATACCAATATGACAAAACAGCATGGAAATATATTTTTCAAATATGCTCTTTTAATATTCTAATGTGCCAAATCTTGTAAATAAAACTTCTATGTGTTATAGTTGTCTTTTCTTTGACTAAGAGAAAAAAAAATGATTGACTTGTAATAGCAACTCATTTGAATCAGTCGAAATGAATGTACAGAGATGGTATAATCCTGATTCTAAGGTAATACGTTTTAAGTTCCCCTTACGACCTCCGACGATATCCAGGTCTGATTTGAATTTTGAATAGTGTTTTATGCCATACTCAAACAGTTGGTTATATGGTGGCGGTCAGTTTTATTGTTGGAAAGAACCCGGTTACAATGTACCCGTAAAGAGACCGCTGGCCTTTCTACAAATGATCCTGTTAAGGACAGCAAAAAAGTCTTGCGATATTGTTTGTTTATTTTTTTTCTTAATTTTGAATGGTGTTTTACGACGAACTCAATAATTTTTTCAGTTATATGGTGGCAACCAGATTTTAATATTGGAAGAGAGATCCCCCCTACAATGTACACGGGAAGAGACCACTGGCCTTCCACAAGTAAATTGCCATACTTTTCCTTGGCTTCCTGCGACGCTCGAATCTGCGCTGATCAGAAGTGAGATATATCATGGTTTAAAGCACATTGTTCGAACCAGTCAGCCACGAAGATTCCGATATTGTTAAGTGTATGGATTATTTTGATTGCTACGATTGTTATTCTAGCCTATTTTCCTTCGCTACCATCACAAATGTTACGATAAACGTATCACAAATGCTTAAATTGAAGTAAAACACTGAATTCCGTAAATTGGGATATTTTGGCCATTGTTTAATTTTTGCCAATTTTGGCCACCCTATCTAAAAATGGTCAAAATTAAACCGCCAAAAATATGTACACAATTTTAATCATATTTTAGTGTTTAATAGGTTAACAAATAAAGGTTTTCTCTAAATAACACTTTGGAGACATTAATCATAATTAAGTACCATGTGACACATCAATTCTAATTATTCTACCGGCACTTTTTAATAGTTTTATATTTCAAACACCAATAATCTTCGACACGACAAAATTTAAACATGATATAAATATAAATGACCAAAATTCAACTGGCCAAAATTAATCCTTCATTTTATGCCAAAATTGGCAAACTTTTCGCAACGCCAAAATATCCAAATTTACGAGATTCCTAGACAGAAACAGTTTAAGTGTAGTATCGTATATTGCTTTGAAACTGCAGAAAAACTGTGATGATTTTTTTGCATAATTGCTTCAAGGTCGTTATATTACTAAGAAACACAATAAAAAGGAATCGAGACGATTTAACCATCCAAAATTTTTATTTTATTTTCCTGTCATAGTCGTTATTTCCTAACTTATATTTTTACATAAATTGTTTAAGGAGAATAATTTAAATCATTCACTACGCATAGGTATTTATTATTCTATTATTAAACATTTGCCTTATCACTAACAGAGTTATCCTTCTTTGTCGAATCAATTTGTTGTTTGTTGAAATAAAGTCTTGTAGCCCACAAACTAATTTCACAATCTTGTAACGATTTCAGTGTTATGTATAACGTAAGTGTTATTTTTGTAAACTCTGTCAATTCCGTCCCATGCAGTGACTGTTCTCCGACACCTTCGGTGACATTAAAGATTTGCTTTAAAGTGTTCGATATTACGTTTTGATTTAAAGTATTAGTATAGTGTTCTCACTTTTGAATAATAAGAGGTTGGTAAATAAAAAAAGTGAGAGCATGGTACTAGTACTTAGTACTTGAAGGAAATATCAATAATATACACAAAATGATCAATTATCAAGCTTGTTCGTTTATCTTACAAGGTGGGCTATCCACAAATTACCCCCTGGAAGTTAGGTTCATTCCAAAACTTCATTTAATTAAAGGGACATTAGCTACGTGTTTTTGCTACTTAGGTTGATGTACAATATTAAGTAATAGATATACACGGACATAAAAATTATTATATTTCTATATACTTTGTGAAAATACAGACAGGTCCAGTGTCGTATGCATATACAAACAGTATGGTCGAATGAATTATTGGCAAACGAAGAATTGCCAAACTTGGTTTCTCAAACCAAAGAAATTTAAGAATCTTTATGCATGTGAAAAATTACCTCTTTTTTATTATTGAAGACCAATCTAAGTGGTAAAGAAAAAAAGATTTTAAAAAATATATGCGCTGCTAATACATTAAAAATGCCTTAAAAATACAATAGTTGTGAAGATGACTGATGTATAGGATCTCATAATGACGTGTAGTAATAAAATTAAATTAAGAACCATTGAAATCGCTCAGAGATATGTGTATTTAGAACATACGTCACTGTTTCTTATTAGAATGGAAATTTACCCCCGTGTCAAAATATAGATTGATCATTCAGATTTACAATTATTGATTATTCACTTCGTACCTTGCTATTGGGTACGTTCATCGAACAGTTGTTCATAAAATTATTTTGTGCTGAATACTTATTTGTTCCTTCTCTTTTCCGAAAAAAGTTTTCCAATAGAATCCCACTTTAACAATTATTCAGTGTCTCTCAAACGAGTGTTTACTCATCAATAAACATTGTTATCCTTTATCTAGATTTTTTTACAATTATGTTCAGTCTTCAGTCGGCTACCTGTCATGAAATAGGTTTTATTGACCATGGCAAATGTTTGATTTGATATTTTAATCCAAGAAATTGTATAAAATATTGACATAAAATTTGAAATCCGTTTCGGAAAAGTGTTTTAGTGCATTTTTAAACACTTGTGTTTACAAATAGATAAATAAATCAATACATAGATGTTGCCCAAGACCTGACATCCATTTTGTCGATATTTTGTATCATTTTTTTTAACACTTTCCTAACACTATAACTTGAGCATTGTTGATAATATTTGGTACAATGATTAAGAACAATGAGAGAAATCGCATTTTTTAATTGTACAATAAGCATTATGTTCTTTTTATTTTCAACACACACACACACAGACACACACACACAGACACACACACACACAGACACACAGACAGACACACACACACAGACACACACACACAGACACACACACACAGACTACTCTGTGTACTACTACTACAGACTATTTGTAGTATCATTAGGGTAAATCGTAGACATACAGTGACATTTAACATAATTATCACAGATGATTCAAATTTGCCTTTATTTAGGCTTATCATATGTAATTATAAGCATTCCAGTTTGCTTGTGTTTTACAGTTACATCTTACCTGGTTAGTCCATTCCAACATTTAAAATGATGCCTCTAATAGATAGTATACCATGAAATAAACGTTTTGTTCAACATGTACAAAACTTAAACAGCGCTATTAGATTATATTAAAGTTACTAAATTGAATCTCTTCAACGAGTGTTGAGTAACATCATGTTTATCCACCTTGGGTTAGTTAATTTTACAAATTTGAAAAGATACGGTGTTTACCGATGAAGATGCCTTTACACGAGTTGTTGAAGATGTTTTACCATAACTGAAAACTTGGGTGGTATGGTACATTAGCATACATCATGTTTATCATCATGAGTATTTCGCTTCCGTCAAAATGTTTCCAGATTACATAAAAATGTCATAAGTAAGAAACCCAACATTGTTAGAGACTTCAACTTTCCTTCGGCTTATTTTATAGCATCATCAACTTTGACTGCCAACAACAAGCCTGGTGTATCTTTGTACACATTTTGTGAGTCGGCCATTCTTTCATTGGTTTTGCGGGTTCAAAGTTTAATTTCTCAGCCAAAAAAATCCGTTGAGAACGCTGGTGTTTATTTCTATGTTAATCACCCGAGACTTTGTTTATTTCAACCGTTTGAAATTGGTGTAACAGCACAAGTTTTGGTAGAACAATAAATAAGACCTAACGTCACTAATATCAATGAACCTACCATTAGCATAAATGATATAACATTAAAAGAAAAGATTACATAATCTTAAATGACAGAAAATCACAGTGTATCGAAAGTATTAACCGTAAATATTTCAATTTCCATATCACGAATTTCTCGTTCCTGAGTAGATATACCCCGTCTTCTCTTGACAACGACGTTTTCATTTTACAACTTGTACGTTATTCCAGTTTGTAACATGCTGTGATGCTCTTGATGTTTCCTTCCGCAACAAAGATCCCGAGCAGTCTGCTGATACGGATAGAAAAATATGTGTAGGTTTGGCAATGTATGTACCGAGCGAGAAGTATCCTTAAAGTTAAAATATTAAGATGTTTCAAAATTGTAAGTATGATATCATAGCCAATTCTCTGTGAATTTTACTGTCTCAAAAACAGCTACATTTGCATCGCGCAATCTGTTCTCATCATCAATTGCAATATACCCCAGCTTGTTCAAAACAGAAATACAATTTCCCTGTATCACTCTAAATTTATCAAACGAAATCTTTTTCCGCCATTGTCGTGAAGTCAGCTTTGAATCGCCTTTTCTAGAGCACCATTTACACCCAAGCAATTTGCCTGTTTGCAATGATGATGATTTTACAAAACTCTCTACAGCCTGTACAAAATTAAGTCCGGCAAATTTATATAATAGTTTGGCTTTACCTATGGGATCGTCTGCTAATCTTTCGTATATAACAGGTTGTAAGTTAACATCACTTGAATTTTCCAGACGTTTTATATCATTCAGCATAAGTTCACAAAAATGTTTACTGTATTTGCCAACGAGTCTAGGATCAACTAAACCGCTTGCGATTTGTGAGTTTATTATAGCTCTAGGATCTCGAAAGACATAAATTATTTTTACTTCCGGTAATATTTCTAATAACATTTTTGATGCCTGCATTGACATTGTTATTATTTTGAGTGTACGTGCTTTGCCACTTTCACATTGTGATTTTAACCATGGAATACACTTCTCCAAAATTTTCTCTCTTTTGCCGCCATTGCTCCTCTGACACTGATAATGCCTAGATAACCTTTTACTGTGATATAGCATGTGACTGTGTGTCATCGCTCCGAGATCTATATTAACCATGTTACAGGTCAACCAATTACGGACCATTTCAGCTTTAACACGGTCTTTTTCTTCTATACTAGAATAATTCCTGCAAATGAGAAAAAATAAATGAATTTCAAAAGTGAAAGGCATTCAGATAGTAATATTCTAAAACTAGTATCTATGATTAATCAAATTATATGGTATAAACCCACAATACATGTGTTTGTTGTTACTAACTACACCACACTCAACAATCTTTCAATTGACAACTAAGCTATAGGACAACCGCGACGATTTCGGCTTTCCCATCGCATATTTTCCACATTTAACTAGCAACATCCCTCAGTCACCCGCATATGGAGTTTATATTTCAAAAATGAATCCGATATGCTAAGGCATGTACAGCATATGAAGATTTCATATACAGAGGTAAACTACTCACTGACAAATTATTGAAACAGGGATATCGAAAACCGCGTTTAATGTCAACGTTCCGCAATTTTTATGGTCGGTAAAATAGTCTTGTTTGCGATTACTCTGTTTCACTAAGTGGAATGTTGAGTTGCCTTTTCGTTGGCTGTTGTTCAGACGTCTTTACCAATTGTGACGAGGATTCACTCCTCACGTATTTCATTGGACTTGACAGTGGACTCATGGCGGGTGTGACCAGTCGACAGGGGATGCTTACTCCTCCATGGCACCTGATCTCACCTTTAAGTTTCCAGAGGTCCGTGTTTGTCCATTTTTACCGGATTTGTATCTATGTCCTGGACATTCTATTGATTTATACTTTGGTATCTGGGATTTTTTATATTCATTTAGATGATGACCGCCTGTAATTGTAACTTTGTAGTTTCGTTGGTTTTGGTTTGCTTATATTATTGTTGCTGCATTACTATTATATATTTTGCCCGACTTTAAACTGACTTCAATAGCTTTTTATAGCCTGTATATTCGTCTTGAGGCCTGCCCCTAAGTATGACAGGTTTTATCACGTCATTTTGGATAATAAATTAATATATTATATTCATCACACAGTGAATTTTTGCATCTATCGTTTCAATTACCTTGAGGTCCCATTCATGTACAGAACTGTGTTGTTGTTTCCTAGTAATACGGACACTGACTGGAGCGGTTCAAAGACATAAAAGGTACCCGGATAACTATTCATAATATCAGCCGTAAATGTGGTTCCACCTCGCATGGATCCTACAACAACAGTCAGTGGTATCTTTTTCTGCTGAGTGTCAACTTTTGGTTTTTCTGTAAAGATAAACGTACATATAATGCGTTTTACGTTTTATCTCACATATAAGTCAAAGATAGAGCTGCTCTTTTATCTAATGATTAGGTCTACAAAAATTAAAAGAGCATTAGTTGTGTTTTTCAACTTTCCTACTTCTACATGATGTAAAATAACAAATAGGAGATATACACTAATATTACTACATTATTGTATGAAATTAAGGTCAAGTTCAGTGTAATATACATATACAAACAGAAGTTTGAATGCAGTTGCAAACTGTATTTCTCAAGCAATTTTCACAAAATATTTAGGAATTTAAGAATCGTATGCATGGGTATATTTTTTGTACTTGTATATCAATCTAAGAAGTAAAAAGGAAAAAAAAACATTTAACGTTAATGTCCCTTTAACGTACCTAGTATATTGTCAGAATGAATATTGGACACCTTTTAAACGTACTAAATATTTATTCAGGTAGGATTTTCTTTAGATTGATAACAATAACTGTTTTCGAGCGAATACAGATACTGTAGTCGATATTTTAATTGTGACAATTGCTGTACAAATGGAAAAGACCACCATATATATATATATATATATATATATATATATATATATATATATATATATATATATATATATATATATATACCCAGTGTGTCAATTTTATTTTATATTTCGCATAGGAATACAAAGACAAGCCAAACACAACAAATTCTCATAACTGTTATCACGGCTATATACAAATAAAACTACATTGAATTCCATACAGTCTGTAAAACCATGTATCAATTGAAATCGGTTGGTCACAGCCACTGGCAGATGTCAATTTAACATCTTTCTTCTTATAAAAAAGCCAACATTTCGAACATAAAAATTATGATATAGTGTACACTTGATACCTGTTTTATTGAGGTTGATATTTGGACGTTTTGTAGTAACACCAATGTCGTTGTCATGGTGATCGATGTCAACAATCGATTCTGAAAGAAATGAGCAAATTATATAATTATATATATAACCCTCGCTTAGCTATTCTGATATTCGCTTATATTAAATAGTTTGATTATTACTTATCAATATACATGTACATACATAATTATAAACAGTCATGTATAAATTCAAATCTCGGGCACTCCAAACTCCGAGCATAAAACGTGTCCTTTAATCACATAATTACTTAACTGGACACCCTGCATTTCGATCGACACATGAAAGCTCACACTAATGCTCGATCATTTTCATTTCAAAAGCGTGTCTGTTCCGGGGCTGGAACCCGCACTGGCTACAGCCATCAATACCTTTGAACCTACGGAAAGGTACCTTTACATTTGTCGAAACATAGGCTAACGAAGAATTTCTGTCAAATTCAATCTATTTCCCTTTATGGGACATAGTTTTAAACGTGAAAGTATATGCTCATGGTCATTAGTTAAAAGCACTTCAGTATTTCATGTCAAGTACGATATATTTTGATACAAAATAGCATGTGTTGATTCTCTCTTAAAAGCATATTGTCGCTCAGTGTAGCAACATTTGATTTTGTTTCAAAACAAATAGATTCGGAAGATTATATTCAAATCTAAAGTACATGTTTTGTTCATAAATATGGAGTCCGTTGTTTTAGATTACTTTCAGCATTGAGCTTTTGGAAGCGTCATCAAAATATTGTTCAACGTACAATTAATTACATGTATATTCTATTCGTAGAATAACTAACCGTCATAATTTTTGACAAAAAACGCCAATTATACGGAATGTCAACATTTTTTTCTACATGAAAACATCAATGTACTTTTTTACATTACATGAATATCAATCAGTTTTCAATATGAAAAAAGCTTCAATTTTTGGGACAATATGCCTTTATGCTTATTTATCCATGGCACCCGATCCCACCTCTGGGTTTCAAGAGGTCCGTGTTTGTCGAGCATTCACCAGATTTGTATCTGCGTCCTGGATATCCAA
Source organism: Atrina japonica (assembly GCA_030159075.1). Lineage (NCBI taxonomy): Eukaryota > Metazoa > Mollusca > Bivalvia > Pterioida > Pinnidae > Atrina > Atrina japonica. The sequence goes on along the minus strand of BROG01001249.1, from coordinate 66,448 downwards.
TAGATTTATACTTTGGTATCTGAGATTGTTCAATGAAAGGTCGAGTTTTTAAGATGTGTTTACTAGACATATCGTTGGATATAATAATGAAGGTAGTTACCCGTATGTAACGGAAGGGATCCATCATATGATATATAACTGGTGACTGCTTCTCTGCCGATGATATGAACTAGACACAAATAAAATAGTGGAATTAGGTAATTATAGTAAATAGCGTTACACGAGTCATTCAATATTGCAAAAAAGTATGTCATTTGATTTGTAGAATATTTACATTCAAAATACTATCAAATATATTTTATTATGATCTAAAAAGTGTAAACATGAAGTATTTGAAAAGCTATAATCGCAGGTATACAAACAAACAAAAATACGTAAAAAATAGTTCCAACACTTCCTTCCGGGTGGTAAAAGCTATTGATTTAAACAATTAAATTCGCACACAAATTGGTCAATTATATTAAAACATTATACCAAAGTTATAATGCACAAGACGATCGTTTCTGTCAATTAAAATTCATCCGTTGAGCTCTAATTTAAAATAAAAATTCTAAAGGGAAAGTGGTATCATACCAAGGCCAAATAATACATCTAAATACATAGCCAAATTCATCTATTACTACACCACCATAGATATCAATGCAGTGGCATACTGAAATACAGGGCGACCCTGTGTTTTGGTCTCCTTCGTGACTTTCCATCAATATGTTTAGCGTTTGACAGAGGAATAGTCTTTACGCGTTGTAGAGACCTTCAAGTCTTAGGTAAGGCCTGCACATAGCCCACCTACAAGGCCAACGATGTGTCCAATTAACTTTAGTCATCGTGGTATTTACTTAGAGCTAACGAACGAATTAATGGTGCCCAAGACTTGCTTTTTCTTTATTTTGAATAGTGTTTTATGTCACATTCAACATTTGTTCAGTTACAACCCGGTTAATGGATGTACCCTAGAAGAGACCACTGCCCTTACAGCATGTAAACTGGTAACCGTTCTCACAGAATTGTCTTAGATTTCAGCGATGTTCGAACTCAAGCGTTTTACATTGCATTAGTACTTGTCCTGGTATCTTATTTGACAAAGTTCGCATATGCCTGAGAAAGAATGGGGTTAATGTTGGTTAAACGGTCGTTTGTTTTGTGTAAAAATCAATGAACTGAAACGTACGACTTTTGATAAAACGAACCCCCAAGCTGTTATTTATTGCATTTAGTAAATGATATCTGAAAAGCAATTGATACCTGTTTAATGACATATGCTTACCTTTAATATTGTGTAGTACTATAAGTCCATATATAGTAAAAGCAAAAACAGTCATATATAACAGATTTCTACGGATTTTGAAAGTCATTACTGGTCCTACTGATCAACGTTCCTGTTTCTGGTATATATGTCCGTTTACCTAAAATAGCAAATCCATACTATTATTTATCACAACATTTTGAAATCTCTAATCTATCTTTCACGTGTACAGGAGTCAATCTTAAACTCTGTACTAGTTATATACTCATTATTGTTCTAATATTTAGTCGTTATTCCCAATATTTATTTCAAACAATTCGGTACTACATTGATCAATAGGTTACTAATTGATCTGCATTGTAGCGTATTGTATCAGTTAACAGTGTATACTGATTGGTCAGAGGGTTGAAACCTAGGTGACAACAACTGAACTATACCTTTGATTTCTAGTGTCTATATTGTCATCAACGTGCATAACTACAATTGTCCAGCTCAACATTCCAAGTATGTATGTGATTAACCTGTGACTGCTCAATGTTCTGTATGTTTACCTGGGATATGAATTTAGATAAGCATTATGCTTGTTTTCAGATCCTCATTTGCATTGTTTGTGTTTGGTTATATATTTCATGTGCAAATAATTCAATATTAAACTAACATTTCACATAAACAAGTCGCATTATTAAGTCTGGTGAAATGTTGACATAACAAAGTCGTATGTTCACATACAGAAGTCGCATGCATGTCAACATGAATAATTCACGTGAAATGTTGAAATAACAAAGTCGGATGTCGACACGAAGAGGTCTGGTGAGATATTGGCATAATAAAGTCGCTTGTTGACATAAAGACGTCGCATGTCGACATGGGTAGGACAGGTGGAAAATTAAAATACAATTGAGTAAGTTCAATACGTCCAAGTGCTATCAATTTTTTTCTGAAATATTGACAAATTTGAATGACAGGTCGCTAAAAATGTGTCCCTCTTTATCTTATTAATATATAAGTCTATTATACATGGAACTGAGTGCATGTGAATCTTATTTTGTTTTACTTTATTATGTTTCCATTTTACCATCTTCACTTTGTACTTCTGTCTCTAATTTTATGTTGATTTAATTTCGGGTTTATTTGTACCCCATGTATCATTCAAATGGTTTGAGCAAATGAATTGAATTGAATTGACCTATACAAGTTTTATCAATAGATGTTTTAGAGGCCAATTACGAGTAATTGAATGAACGTGATATCGTAACCGGGCATTGTGAGTTTTATCTTACAATAGCTTTGATACAATCGAGTTAACTTTATGTTCCTTTAAGGGTCAAATAGTGCAAAATTCTATGGGCATTACGACAGCGTAGAAGGGTCACGTAGAAAAAATATATTTACCTGTCCGAACTAATTCGTCAGTACAAAGAATTATCTGTACATATATAAAAAATCTCAGATACCAAAGTATAAATCAATAGAATGTCGAGGACATAGATACAAATCCGGTAAAAATTGACAAACCAAGAGGTGGGATCAGGTGCCATGGAGGAGTAAGCATCCCCTGTCGACCGGTTACACCCGCCGTGAGTCCACAGTCAAGTCCAATGAAATACGTGAGGAGTGTGTCCTCGTCACAATTGGTACAGACGTCTCAACAACTGCCAACGAAAAGGCAACTCAACATTCCACCTAGTGAAGCAGAGTAATTGCAAACAAGACTATTATACCGACCGGATATATCGCATTGACAGATGTATGAAAATTGTCATTAAAAATTGACAAAACGTCCTCGATATATCTAAATGTCAAATAAAAGTACATTGCTAACTTTTTCTTCTTTTGATTCAGCAGTTTCTAAATGAAGTCTGCTTCGTAAGAATGATCGGCGAATAAAGGGGCACAATTTTCCCTAGGAATGTTTATTTGAAAGACCACGTCTGAACATTCGTCTATTAGAAATTCTAGCATGTTTTTTAATCAACTTCAGTGTATTTAATTGTAACATAGGTCAAAATAAGTATCCTGGGCCAATCACTAGATATTTAAATTTCGGGTACCACCCTTTAGTGAAAAAAACAGTTGTCTATGATACCGAGTTTTTCATTTTTTATGTTTATTGTAAAGAGTAGACCATAAGTTTTGATACTGTGCCTTCAAATTTTCCGAATTTTACAGTATCCACATAATTATACCGCTTTGTCTACAGTATTGTTGAAGTTTCTCCTTAATCTCAATATCTTGGTAAGGAGTAAAGATAAATGTTTGGTATATCGCAACTTGCAATGTATCTTTGCTTAATGGGGTTTTAGTTTAGGTATCCAGTATGAATATGGTAACTCAAAATTGGTATCCGTTGTAGGTAAAGTAATGTATCCTGAAACCCAAGTTCTTCTAATAAACAAATATAGTAATGTGCATTTAGAAAATTTGATTGTCTGCTGGTACCACCTTTATGTAATATATAGAGGTCAACAGTTGATCACTAAATACAAAGGGATATACGTGTTTTCATAAAGTTTTCGAATCGAAATTTTATACCATCGTATGGCTTTTTTTCAAAGTGTGTGGTTCTACGTCTTAGTTGTGTAAATCTTCGAGTGACGCCAATTAAAGGAACGGGCTTCTCGGTATTTAGGGCCCCTTAAAGTAAGATTTTTGAGGCTTTCATTTTTCAACTGTCGCCTTCATGATATGTCCAATTGTATTTGAAAGGAGATGAAGCACATTTAGTGACAGTGTTGTGTAGAAGATGGTTGATGTCCAGGTACTGCAAAACCTGTTTGTAATTGACCATACAACCATACAAAGAACTAATTCGCACGTACAGATAATTATTTGTCCGTACAAATTAGCATTTGTACGTACAAAGACATTTTTCATCCGTACAAAGAACAAATTCGTCCGTACAAAGAATTTAGTCGTCCGTACAAAGAATTATTTGTATGTACAAAGAGTTAATTCGCCCGTACAAAGAATTCTTTGTAATGGTATTTGTACGTACAAAAGGTGGATTTATGGGGGTGTATACACGATCTAGATTCGCCAATGTAATTCACACGTACCCCTAACAATTTATCCTGAATTAAACATTTTAAATGGATAATCAATTTGTTATAATACTACCAGACAATGAAGCGGTAGTATATGTCTGTACGCAGGTTTTGGGCTTTCAAATTAAAAAAAAAAAGTTAAAGATGGTAAAACCCAATCCCTTATGAAATATTGCCTGCCTCAGAATAAATTCATCTTTTAGAATTATGTGCAGTGAGCAAATTAGGTGAAGTGCCGGCAGTGTCACACCCAACACTGTAAACCTTTTATGTTTTGCTAAAAAGTTAAAATAGTGAGGTTTATGCTACCAACCTCAATCCCTCTTTATGTCAAAATCCACCCGTAGTTAGTTCTTTGTGTCTAAGAATAACTCTTTGAACGTACAAATGATTCTTTGTACGTACCAATTAGTGCAGTACTTACAAATTATTTCTAAACGAATTAGTTCTTTGTACGTAGAAAGAATTATTTGTGTCTAAAAAAAAAAACTGTGCGTACACAGAATGCTTTGTACCACGTACAAATGATTATTTGTACGGGCGAATTGGTTTTTGGTACGGACGAATCAGTTACTACCGCCTTTTTATAACATCAATTGTTAGAACTAATAATTCAACAGTAAGTGCTTAATTCGTTTATATCAATATATTATGTTTTGTTCGTATCGATTAATTTTGTGTAGTTTTATCACCGCCTTAACCATAGGTTTTCCATAGTGTTATTGCTAATGTGTTTGCAAATTTAAATGAATTTAAATTATTTGCGCTATTTAACGAATTATATTCTGTTTTATTTACAAGTCCAGTAATCCCGTGATTGCACGTTTGTTGATTTAAATATTTCCTCTCATTCTATTGTTGATTTCATGTCAATCATTTGCTGCACTGTGTGTACGTCACTTTTAATTGTACGCGGAACCATTTCACGTCTGATTTTCCCCTCTGACGAAATAGAAGATTGCCGTCCAATTAAATTGATCGGTCACCTGTACACATCCAGGATGTCGTTTCGTTAGTTTCACCCTTTCGCCCCAATATCTATAAATGGTACTACTCTCTTTTCTAGTGTATAGAGAGGTATATTGTGATCAATACAGATGAAATTGTGAAGAATTTCTAATACTTAAATTCAGATCTGACATGTATTTTATTCAATATTTATTACACAAATTTAAGATTGCACGTGGACCTCAAACATTCAGTTATACATGAACATTATCTTTGTCTTTACTTGACATTGGGGTAAGGAAGTGATTGGTCGGCATTTTTGATCCTTCGCTTACACCTTTATCACATTATAATATTCACCGTGTCAAACCGGTGACTTTGATATGACACCATATAACTGAGAAAAACTGATTGGGATTATTTGAGAAAATTATTACTACTTCTGGATCACTAAATACAAAGGGATAATGAAGTCCCTTCAACGAATACGAAATTTTATCAACCATCGTATGGCTTTTAGCCATTCAGTCAAAGTGTTGTGGTTCTAGTCCATCGATGGTTAATGTCCAGAATTCATAACAAAACTTAAATTTGACGCCAATTGAACGGGCTTCTCGGTATTTAGGGCCCCTTAAAATAAGATTTTTGAGGCTTTCATTTTAACAAAGAAACGTCGCCGGTGATGATATGTCAATAGGACTGTATTTGAAAGGAGATGAAGCACGAACATGTGATAAGTGTTGTGTAGAAGATGGTTGATGTCCAGGTACTGCAAAACCTGTTTGTAATTGACCATACAACCATACAAAGAACTAATTCGCACGTACAGATAATTATTTGTCCGTACAAATTAGCATTTGTACGTACAAAGACATTTTTCATCCGTACAAAGAACAAATTCGTCCGTACAAAGAATTTAGTCGTCCGTACAAAGAATTATTTGTATGTACAAAGAGTTAATTCGCCCGTACAAAGAATTCTTTGTACTTACAAAATGGTATTTGTACGTACAAAAGGTGGATTTATGGGGGTGTGCAACGCCAATACACGATCTAGATTCGCCAATGTAATTCACACGTACCCCTAACATTTATCGCTTGATGAATTAAACATTTTAAATGGATAATCAATATGTTATAATACTACCAGACAATGAAGCGTAGTATCATGTCTGTACGCAGGAAAATGCATCTTTGGGCTTTCAAATTAAAAAAAAAATTCTTAAAGATGCGTAAAACCCAATCCCTTATGAAATATTGCCTGCCTCAGAATAAATTCATCTTTTAGAATTATGTGCAGTGAGCAGGGCTGAATTAGGTTGAAGTGCAGCGGCAGTGCTCACACCCAACACTGAAACATATAAACCTTTTATGTTTTGCTAAAAAGTTAAAATAGTATAGGTTTATGCTACCAACCTCAATCCCTCTTTAAAATGTCAAAATCCACCACGTAGTTAGTTCTTTGTGTCTAAGAATAACTCTTTGAACGTACAAATGATTCTTTGTACGTACCAATTAGTTCTTAGTACTTACAAAGCATTATTTCTACTGACGAATTAGTTCTTTGTACGTAGAAAGAATTATTTGTGTCTAAAAAAAAAAACTGTGCGTACACAGAATGCTTTGTACGGACGAATTAATTATTTGTACGTACAAATGATTATTTGTACGGGCGAATTAGGTTTTTGGTACGGACGAATCAATCTCTTCTTTTCTACTACGCCGCCTTATAACATCAATTGTTAGAAATAATAATTCAACAGTACTAGTGTGTGCTTAATTCGTTTAGAATCACATATTATGTTTTGTTCGTATCGATTAATTTTGTGTAGTTTTATCACCGCGGGAATAGTAACCATAGGATTCCATAGTGTTATTGCTAATGTGTTTGCAAATTTAAATGAATTTAAATTATTTGCGCTATTTAACAATGATTATATTCTGTTTATATTTACAAGTCCAGTAATCCCGTGATTGCACGTTGTTGATTTAAATATTTCCTCTCTATTCCTATTGTTGATTTCGTAATATGTCAATCATTTAGCTGCACTGTGATGTACGTCACTTTAATTGTACGCGGAACCATTTCACGTCTGATTTTCCCCTCTGACGAAATAGAAGATTGCCGCATCTTTGTCAATTAAATTGATTCGGTCACCTGTACACGGAAATCCAGGATGTCGTTTACGTTAGTTTCACCCTTTCGCCCCAATATCTATAAATGGTACTCTCTTTTCTAGTGTATAGAGAGGTATATTGTGATCAATACAGATGAAATTGTGAAGACGTATTTCGTGCATATATATCCTCCAGTTGCTTCAAAATTCAGATCTGATTTTTGTGGTAAATCATGTATTTTATTCAATATTTATTACACAAATTTAAGATTGCACTTGTGGACCTCAAACATTCAGTTATACATGAACATTATCTTTGTCTTTACTTGACATTGGGTCACAGAGGAAGTGATTGGTCGGCATAGGTTGATAAATCCTTCGGTACACCTGATATCACATTATCCAATATTCACCGTGTCAAACAATGTACACTTTGATATGACACGATAAAATTAACTGGAAAACATAGGTTTAACTGAGAAAAACTAGATTGGGATTATCTGAGAAAATTATTAGGTTTAACTGTGCCACAATCATATTTAATTAATGCGTATTTATTTGATTTTGGGGCAGATAAACATAGTTTTTCTCATTTGAACTAGTTTTTCGCCACTTATTGTGGGCTACAAAATTAACTACTACGTTAACGGGAGTTAAACTAGGTTTAACCCGTAACAAACATTAAATGGGAAACATCTACAGTACTAGGTTTATCTCGAGAAAAACTAAGTTTAACCGGGAAAATAGGTTCTAGCTCTTGAATGTGATTTTATTTGGCGTGTCATACTTTGATCTTTCGGATTTTATGTATCGGAAACATAAATGATTAGCTCTTTGTTAACACTCTTTGATAAAATATAGATGACATAATAACTCCTATTACTCGATCATCCCGTATATTGCACGACCCCCCCCCCCAATTTTTTTTATTATTTGTATTAGCAGAATGAGTAGTTAAGAAAACAAACATCGCTGTCATAAATCAGGTCAAATTTATACTGTAAAGACTATGAATAGATTGTACATTTCACTTCAGTCCACAAATTACCATTGGGAATAGCGTATTGTAAATATATACACGTTTTAATATAAAGAAACGGTATAGATAGTTGGCTTATAGATGAATGTTTGTTTTGTGAATGAACAGCGGCATTTAATTGCTGACCATAGTTACTGACAATACCGCAACGTTTTATTTGAATGGAAACGTGACTGAAACTTTTCAACCGGGACTGACAATGATTTCGACCTTTCGCCTTAAATAGTCACCCTAAATGGGTTGGGATATGTGTTGACTTGTAAGTTTGGAAATTGAACACAAAACTGTTAAAAGGTTTTGTACATTTTATTTATTATCAGATTAAGAAAGAAATATTCTGGGCAGAAATAATTATTTACGGTCAATATAAACTAATCGTTTGTTAAACTTACAATAAATGTAATTGTCCACTAGGATTATAATATGTGTAAGTACCAGTATGTAGTTTTTTTAATATGTGTAAGCACGAGTACGTAGGATTATATTATGTGTAAGTACGAGTATGCAGGATTAAATTATGTGTAAGTACGAGTATGTAGGATTTTAATATGTGTAAGTAACAGTATGTTGGATTATAATATGTGTAAGTACCAGTATGTAGGAGTATAATATGTGTAAGTACCAGTATGTAGGAATATATCTGTAAGTACTAGTATGTAGGAGTATGTATGAGTATAATATGTGTAAGTACCAGTATGTAGGAGTATAATATATCTAAGTACCAGTATGTAGGGGTATAATATGTGTAAGTACCAGTATGTAGGAGTATAATATATCTAAGTAGCAGTATGTAGGAGTATAATATGTGTAAGTACCAGTATGTAGGAGTATAATATATCTAAGTACCAGTATGTAGGAGTATAATATGTGTAAGTATCAGTACGTAGGAATATAATATGTGTAAGTACCAGTATGTAGGAGCAGTATGTAGGAGTATAATATGTGTAAGTACCAGTTTGTAGGAGTATACTATGTGTAAGTACCAGTATGTAGGATTATGATATGTGTAAGTACCAGTATATATGATAATGATAATAATATTAATAATAATAATATAATTAATCATAATGAATAAATATGATGATGATATATCCGAATATATTGTGAGTTGTGTCCTAGAATTGTGCACCATCAAACTCTTACAAATCTCAGATTTTAAGGTCGAAATTTTATTTTCGAGTGTTAACCATTATGTTTTTTGATAATTACTAGAATGATTTAAGTGTCAGTACGTCGGGATAATACATTATTATAATTCAACTTTTTCTAAGTGTACTAATGTAATGCCTTATTTATATAAGGAAGTTTCCATACAGTCTAGGGGCTATTAATGGGTCCATCTTTGCCGAAATTCTGTCACGAATTCAAGTAACGTTTTTGTTAAGATCAGATTTTACAAGACAATGACTTAAAATTGGGACATAATTTCGGCAAAAGCCTCCTAAAAATACAAAGTACATTTAATGTACAGGAGACATCAACACACACACACACACACACACACACACACACACACACACACACACACACACACACACACACACACACACACACACACACACACACTTGCATCCACTAACAGACTCACTTTGTGGTCACTTTTGCAAGTAAATGTATATTTAGAAAAGGTTAGATGCATTAGATGCTGATTACTTCGGCCATGCTTCACAAAAGAGTTATTTTGTCGGATGCAGCGGTTTTCATTTGATACAAATGTTTTTATTGGATTAATGGTGAATCGAATTTTATTAAATTCTGTACATAGGCACTTTCAGCTAATACATTTACTATTAAAATGTCTGATCCTACGTATGTGCATTTGTGTTATAACTGACATTATTCTCTCTTGTTAAATTTGTGATACGAATATTTACAGATGCAACATTTTCTAATAAAATGCCCTCTGATTTAATGGTAAATTAAGAAATAAAAATTATTAATAAAAATTATAATTTAAACACACTTAGAATTAGTATATACTTTCTCGTGTGCATTTAAATAAAATAATCATAAAGCTTACCTTTCTGAACTTTATCTTACTCCAATGAAAACATTTTTTCCTGACAACGATCGGGACTCGATTCTGTGTTTAAAATCCAAGACAAGTGTTTTCTTTACCTTGGAGCTTTTGTGTAAACAGTGCAAACTACGCTTGAATGCCTGGATGAGATTCGATCGTGACTAAAGTTTTGAGTTTTATATTGCAGAGAGAAAACCAAAGGTCGTTTAGTCTATAGGTACAATTCATATAAATGAAATACTTGGAGGATAGATACAGCATATTATAGATATGAAATATAAACATTCAATTCTCAACAAACATGCAAAATAAGGTTTCGTTACACTTAAACAGTTCGTATTGACATTGCTTGCTTAAGGTATCTACATAAATTAAGCAATTGCTTGTAATTCTGAGTTGAAAATATTGTACAGATTTAAACATGGAAGAATTCCTGTTACAATATGGCTTTATTTATATATATATATATATATATATATATATATATATATATATATATATATATATATATATATATATATATATATATATATATATATATATATATATATTATCCATGATATTTGTGTAAACAGGACATAGCAACACAAAGTGAAATTCATCGTCAATAGCATTCAAATGACATTGTCACAAATACGTTCCTTTCTAGCTATGTTTGTATGACGCCCTGTTTCAATGTAAAGAGAATGATGTGAACGTTTAAATTTTGTATATATTTTTCGTAAACCACAGGGGAATGACTTTGTTTAATAATATTGCAAATCAAACACTGTAACTAGGTATTTGTATACTGCAAATATATACATATATTTACATAAATTCTAAAAAAAAAAGAATAAACTTCTTGAATAAAAATATCCTGTAATTATTTTTCTAAAACTAATTAAAAATGCGGTTTTATTCGGAACACATTGGTTAAACCATATATTACCAAAGTCTGAGTTACAAAGTTCACGTTGAATATAACTTAACCAATTAATCAATTAGTTTGGTTTTGCATTACAGTCATTTAGTTGTTGATTATAAATTATGTTCGATATACAATTGTCTGTTAAGACTGGACACGTGTATGTAAATATAAAAAAGGCATACCCAGCTCCAAATAGCTCCATAACATTTGAAACTCGATTTTGGTACATTACGTATTCTTTTACGAAATTCTACATGTAATTTTCCACGTCTTTGGCAGCAAAAATCTTCACAAACATAATTTAGGCCACGAGACATATATGTATAAAAAAACTAATTTTTTCTGGTATTGAATTGGCATTGACAAAACTATTTCAACAAACCCATGTAGTCTTTTCTAACTAGAGCAGCTAAAGAGTTTTTCGTAGATGTGTTATTTTTGTAAATACAATTTTCATTTGATTTAACAACACCTTTATTTCCGGATACCAAACTCTTGGTCTCACAAGGTTTCACTGTATTCAACAAAACAAAAAACAAAGACGTTTACCTCTACATAAATAATAATAATTTTATTTTTTCAGTTTAGAATGGAAGATAAGCGACATACTACCGCATTTACTTTTACTCCATTGATAACATTTATATTCAAAATTACCCAATAGAACGCACGAAGAAATGGCTACCATAGTGTTTAAAGGTGAACACTCAGTTCAAATATTTAGTCATTATTCAGCTGCCTAAATTGGCTTTTCCGTTTGATTAGGTTTAACATACGTATCAAGTTTCACATAACTGTCACACATACCAAAACATTACGAGCTCTTTTACTCGTGAATATTTTAATTTTGCTCATTTTCCCCAGTAAATTCCATTTGTTACACTCAAATACTGAACTTAGAACTAAAGGGTAACTCCATTTCGAATGTCGAGTTTCTGTCAATATCAATTAGCGCGTGCTCATTTAATTAAATACTGATAGTAATACATTCTCGCCAAGCAGAAAATAACGGAGAAGATCGTGAATAGTTATGATTGAACATGAATAGACTTTGTTATGAAAAAAATATTAGTTTTATCGATTTTCCGTTTAAAGGACGTTGAACTAAATAAATACTGGCTTAAATGTAAAATTATTAACCATTCGGTGTCCTGTACTCATTTTTTAATTTATTACAAGTTAACGGCAGTAGATTTTGATGCCTCTTTTCCTTCTTTCAGCGAGCCATATATTAGTAACATTATTAATTTTTCAAACAGGAACATGTGTAATACTCATTGAAATTTTTAAATTAAAAAAAAAAATAATTGGGCTGACTTTACGCACCATGGAATCCTGTAAACTATTGCATATTTGTGTTGAAGGTTATGGCCAATCTTTCTAATTTGGATTGGAAGTTGTCAATTTCTTTTCATGAAAACTTCAAGTATTTGTAAGTGTAAAGCAAGATTTGCAGCGACCATTCCTTCTCTTGCCGTTGTTCATAGTAATGGACGTCACCAAATTACTGCAGAGAAAATATGTTGCTTATCAAAAAGAAAGTTTCAAAGGAGTTTATAACTAATATCAGATAAATAAAAGTTTTTTTTAATATGTAAATTTTGACAAGAATTGACCCAAACATTATTTGAGGCAGGTATATTTTAAAAATTGTGATATTTGACTAACTTTTGGCACAAGACTGTCTCACAGATCGTTTCTTTGCTTGAATAAGGATTCACGGGAAAGTTATTGGAAATAGCTGATATTTTTAGAAAAAAATATGTCGAATTTTGATTTTAATTTTACCGACGACATCGTCTTATAATTTTATCACGGATATGGTAACAAAACAAGTCAGCAATGAAAATGATCGAAAGCGATACTACCTTTGATCTGCTGATTCTGGAATATACTTTTTTGTTTGAGCCGATCAGAAAGCAGTTAACTTCCATTCACCAATCGGTTTCAAAGAAAAAAAACGGGAAAAAAGCTATAATCAAAATTAACCAGATGAATACATCAGCGAAACTGAGCAGTCATAGGTCGCTGAAACTCGCTAAGTAATAAAAAATATCGTCAAATGTAACTGATTCACACGTTATAATATTTAAAGACATACTAATTAAAATCAGTGCATAGATGCACTGCAATTAGTTATGAAATGAAAAAAGCATATTGCAGACACCCCTAGTTGTAGTTCGCCACTGTACCATTAGCAATCATTACAAACATACCGCACTTACGTAAAACATGGATGCAAATCAATTTGTGGGAAGTATTACACCGCATCTATTCATCTATTCATTGTTGGAAATAAAAATATTGTATAGCTATGAATATACATTAACCACGTTCTAGTTAAAAAGATTAAAAAGTACAAGTATTATCCAGACTAGTTTGATTCCACGATACAACAGACTGGAGTTAAATCCTTGACAGATCCCGTTCTATTGAGATGCAGTTCAAAGAAAGGTGTCTAAATATTAAGTTCGTTTTCAGTTTTTTTTTCCTTCCTCAAAGCATTTTAAATAATATTCTATTCTATTTTTTTTATCTTGATAAATAATTGTACAAACAAACAATCGATTGGCAAGAATCAGCCAACCGAAGGGAACGAAACAGGCAAGTCACTTAGGTACGAGTTTGTAATGGATGCGAACCTTATACAAGCATTATGCAAAACACATTAGACATCTTCACTTAGCGTAAATGAGCGGTCATGGCCTTTCAACGGAATCCCGGATATCTTTATGACAACAATTTATTGATATGTAATATGTATATGAAATGTTCATATGTTGAGCAAACTCTGACATACTGGATCGTCTGTGAGATGTAATCACCATTATTACGGAGGCGTAAAAGTGATATGACTACTTTAATGTGGAAATTTGACGATAGAAAAGTAAAAGTCCAGCGCAACATGGTAATTGTTGTATCATGATGTAACATTAAATTCATTGGGTTAGGAAAATCAAAATGCAATTTAATGCAATCATGTGACCGTGCAACCATTCTTTCATATACAGGGAAAAAAGTGGGTTTCAAAAGTTTAGTAACTACCTATTAACTTGAAGTTGAAGTTGATCTATGGATCTATGGTACGTAATTTGCCAAGAATATGTTTTTACATAAAAATTAAGAAATAAACAAAATCTCAGATACCTAAGTATAAATGTTCGGGATGCCCAGGATACATGCACAAATCTTTTGAATATTGGATAAACAGACCTCTAGAAATCCAGAGGGGTCAGGTTTCATGGAGGAATAAGCATACCTGTTAATCAGTTGCACCCGCTGCATGTTATTTCACAATGGAATTCAAATGAAATAAGTGAGGAACAATTCCGAAAACTGATATTAAAATTCAACAATTGTTTTATTTCGTTATTATCTTAATATGTGGGTAAATAATATTTACATATTAAGAGAAATATCATGAAAAAGAACAATGCATAAAAGTAACATTGAATGCTAAGTGTAGTAAGGCCTAAAGTAGCGGAATTTCAAATACAATCATGACGTCATTCCTACTAAGACATAATGATTGTTTACCAGTTGTTGAGTTGTCCTGGACATCCTATTGATTTATACTTTGGTATCTGAGATTTTTATATTGTCACATTAACATTCGAAGTAAGTTTTATATGTGTATATGACTAACAACAAAGAGTACACTATAAGTCATTCATTGGATAATATTAAGTAACATAGATATCTGTATAATATATATACAATGTATATAATTATAGCATTATTTTTCTCTGTGCTTTTCTGTATCTGTCTTTCGTGGTATAATGCGTATCTTATAGCTTTCCTAGCGGTATGATCGTATTTATATTTAAATACCTCACGTGTGGTTATAACATATTATTATACGCCAATCAATGTTTATGTTTCGGATAAAATGTTATTCTTGTTAGAAGCCTTAGATTGCATTATACGACTTAACGTTTTCTTTAAAGCACAACAATACCTCTAATTTATGCCATAAATTGTTTTAAAGCGTGAACTGCGTGATTGGTTTGTGATAAAAGAACCACTGGCAGACAAATCAAGCTTTTGTAATATTTTGATTCTGTTTTGATTTCTTTTTAAAATTAATGTTTATGTTAATATGTATTATTTCTTTTGGTAAAATGATAATTCACTTGAAATTTTACTGTATTTCATATTATTTTTTAACAAACATATTTTTTCATACATTTGTCTTTAAATATTGGTATGTTAGAATAGGATAAAAGTTATTGATGGCATGAAATAAATATTGAGTTTCCCAATTATCCACGATAAATCCGAGATATATTGTCATAATAATATATTTGTGCACTTTAGCTTCTCTTGATTATCATTCTATATGATACAGCAGTACTAAGTAACCCTGTCAATCCTACACACCATAGAGGATTACATTTCAAAAATAGAAAGAGCATATCACTCTAATATCCATGGATGAAAGAGTTAACAACGCAAAACGGAAGTTCACAACGTTTTCTCGCACATGACTAGCACCAAACGTCAAATGAAAAAAGAATCACAAAATAGGACATTGTGATAAAAATTTTTGACCTGCAGAAGAACATGGATACATTCCTATTTAGAGAAAATAGATCATATTATTGCGCATTCTGACAGGTCGTGATGTGCCACTTTACCTTGGTGCAAATATATATATATATATATATATATATATATATATATATATATATATATATATATATATATATATATATATATATATATATATATATATATATATATATACAATTTGTTCCAAAAATGTATTTTTAAGTTGTTTCCTCTGGACTTATAAAGCGTGTTATTAACGTATGTATTGCGTAATTATAAGTGTGCAATATAAAACGAATTGGTTACGGTCATGGAAATATTAATGCTTTGTAGCGGGTTGTCAGCAAAATGTTATTTGCTTTTTTGTTTCTATGTTTGATCAGAGGTAGAGTATGTATATATATATATATATACTCTACCTCTGATATATATATATTATATATATTTATATATATATATATATATTATATATATATATATATATATATATATATATATATACAAATATTAAATTTTCAGTTGTTACCGAAATACCAGGTACTAGGGTTATGTATATATATGGACCGTTTGAGTACCCTCAGGTATACATAACCCTAGTACCTGGTATTTCGGTAACAACTGAAAATTTAATATTTGGCACTGACAACACCATTTGCATTCCAAAGTTTTCTAAAGCTACCATAGTCAACCTTTTACAGTGGTAACACTTAGATGTATTTTGGCTATACTTTTGATGTTTTTTGACCTTGTATGATACCACTTTTACTTTTGAAAATACATACACATTTTTAATTTGAGCTCAACTGATGAAGTCTAATTGACCGAAACGATCGTCTCGAGCATTATATCTTTTGTATTATGTTTGTTATATATATATATATATATATATATATATATATATAAATGGGGTTTTTTGTTTTTAATATTAGTATTTTCCTTACATTTATTTTTCTTTACGATAGTTGTACATATAAAGCCTACAACATTTCCTTGAAATACTACAAGTAAACTAAAGGTAGGTTTTGTTCATTAGCCTCTTAATTGCTCCAGGTAATTGGATTCATTTTCAATTGAATAACAAAAAACAAATGTTTGTTTTACAAAAGTAAATAATTTATTTACAAAATGAAATTAGTGTCAATTTCTCAATAATTACAATAGCACAATTCAATGTATTAACAAATCTAAAAATCATTCTCAACATCCAAATCCTTGTGTCATCACCATTGCTGGCATCTGATTAGTGGAGAACTGTTGTTGGCCTGTAGTGTGATATGCAGACAATGCATAATTACTAGCAAAGAACTGGCAACTTGGACGTGCAGTTATAGAATATTGTCTTACTGAATCTTGACACTGATAATTGTCTTTAAGCACCATACTCGATCTATGTTGATAAAAAGTGTCATCTCGTGCCATTTCACTGGCAGTAGTGTGGTACGGTGACACTTGCACTGACGGTTGATTCGCAGCTGTAGTCGCAGGAGAAGATTCAAATACTGATTCCATGAATGGTGACACCGCAGGAATGTAATGCAAACTGAAATAATCATATCATATCTCATATATATATTGTATATATATATATATATATATATATATATATATATATATATATATATATATATATATATATATATCGTAAGTTAAAGTTAAATTTGGTACAGAAGGATATATATTTAGAAAGAGTTCAAAACGTCACATAATTTTCTTTAATTTCTGTGAGCGCTTTCGCCTTTACAGGCTCTTTAGACAGAATACATATTGTTAAGATACTATTGTTAACTATGATGTCAAAGTGACGTTACAAGATAGTGGTTATAAAAATTAGTATTAATAGGAACAAAACTATTATTTTGTATTAAGTTTTGGATTGAGCAGTCTTATAAAGAAATCTTCTTTGGCTATTTTCACTGCTTGTTCTTCGGTCTACATTTTGAAGAAGGGAAATATTTTAAATTCCCCCTTTCCTATGCCTTGTCAAAATATCAAAACATAAGATATTATTATTTTAATACGTATACGTTTGTTCTGCCTTCACATTTTTGTTTACTTTACAGAATTTATTATTCATCATTACCACACGAATTTTCATATCATTTTGGGGTCTGGTTACAGGACCCGTTTCCAATGCAAAAACGACTTGGATTTTCCCCCAAAATATAAATATGATCACCCATAGCAATACCAAGGTTAATTTTACACAGGAGTAACTATTAAATTCATATGATTAATATGATAATTTAATATTGCAGAATTTTTCAAGATTTTTCGTGATAATTTATATTTCAGAACATACTTCAAACTTGTGTTTCTCTCTAAACTAGTTATGACAATTGAAATTATTATAAGATTCGATATCACTTGTTTTAATTACATATTAATTAGTTTTCGAACCAAACTTCCTTTTGTTCTATTTATTCAAATGACTGTAACGTACTTACTTTGATGATGGCCTATGCCACGTGTACTCATATTGATCTTTCAGTGGTTCTGGTGGCGATAGCACGTGACATTTATCATTCTTCCTTTGTGTTACTTGAAGACATGAATCCTGAGGTGTTTGGTCAATATTGTACAACTGCTTCCGCATCCATGCCATGTGGGTGTCCTTCGACTGGCGTTTAAATTTAGAGCGACGATTTTGAAACCAAATCTAAAAAAATACATTTTTATAGAGCATAATTGTTATCTTATATAATTTCATAGTATAGGGTGTTTTAAAAAAATACCCCCTTCAAATGGCACAGACACATCATAATTAAAAATGAAGGTTCATTGGAAATCTATTAGAAAAATTGTAATGCAATAAGCCTTAAAACCTATGAGGCCTGGGTCTGAAGTCACCAAAGTGACTCAGTAGGCCTACTCAAAATCAACTGCCTTCCCATGGTTTTAAGGTAAAAACACACAAACTTTACTCTGAAACTGGATTTATTTGCATACTGATTGGCTAAAATTGCGAAATATGATACTAAAATTATAAATTATTGCTCATTTGAAAACTGTTTGAGTATGCAATGAAGTTTTGAGTACCGTATTTAACGGTTTTATTCATATTTTACAAATAAATCATAAGTGTGGTGCAAAAATTAAAATTTGACTGATGGAAAATGAAAATGTTTCCTAATCACTCAAACCCAAAACTTTTACAAACAATCATATGGTCAAGATAATGAAATAAACGTTGGGCTCGAGATTTGAATAAATTTTGTGACTTCCAGTCCAGATTTATTTATTTTTTTTTGACGTCATTAATGACAATTTCGCTAATAACATTATTTGGTTTTACTTCCAATAGGTTCGACAAGATGAGCCTTTATATCAATGCTGTTAGGTTTTATTTCGAGTATACCCAACATGCCCAAATGATCTTAATGATTTAAAATCGCCAATAAGGAAAACATAGAAAGGGTTACATTTGATACACGTAAAAATGCGACCTGGAACTTTCTGGATAAGTTACAGTTAGTGGTAGAGAAAAGGGTTGACATTTGGAGCGATTAATGGAATGACAATGAACTGGAGAATTTCCAAAATGTTAGTAGTTAAGAATATGACTTGAATCATTTCAATGTCTGCATTATAAGTTTTACACTAACAAAATAGTACTGAAAAACTCCTTAATGTGATATATTCCTTAGTTTCAAATGAAACATGTAACCCACGTTTTAAACATTTATAGTTGTAAATTTAAACATTATTTAATAATCTAAAGTCACATTTCAAATGGATATCTTTGTTTAACTTTTAAACTCTTCTGAAACTTAGATGGTCATCATTTTACAGTCACAGTGATAACTCGTACACGGATTTAGAAATATATATTTACGTTATTTTGGGTCTTGCGTAATGACGCTTTTTCACTAAGTGAAATGTTGAGTTGCCTTTTCGTTGGCGGTTGATGTATGTACCAATTGCGACGAGGATACACCCCTCACGTGTTTCATTGGACTTGACTGTGGACTCACGGCAGGTGTGACCGGTCGACAGGGGATGCTTACTCCTCCATGGCACCTGATCCCACCTCTTGGTTTCCAGAGGTCCGTGTTTGTCCATTTTTACCGGATTTATATCTATGTCCTGGACATTCTATTAATTTATACTTTGGTATCTGAATTTTTTTATATTTTATGTTTCGGAACTCTAACATTTATTGTATGTTTTAGAATGATGGGTTCTATAAATACTGAAATTGTCATTTTCCACTCAGGGTGCTCTTTACTTCGAGTTCAACTGATTTTTTTGTTTGTTTGTTTTTTTCAAAGTTATAACTTTGGTATTATTTATCAATTATATAATTCAGTTATGATGACATTTTTCATGACAGTGGTCTCTCAAGACAGGTTCCACTATAGTTTGTTAAAATATCAAATATTTGGCTGATGTTTAAATTAAACTTCCCGAATTCTGCCTTTTAGCATTTAAACAAGCAAATATGCTACATAACAATTATAAAAATGATGTCCTCCTCTCTCTCTCTCTCTCTCTCTCTCTCTCTCTCTCTCTCTCTCTCTCTCTCTCTCTCTCTCTCTCTCTCTCTCTCTCTCTCTCTCTCTCTGTCTCTCCCAATTTAATATCACATTCTTTCATTCCTTCTATACCAGTATGTTACCCCGTTTCTCCCTTTCCCTCTATACCAATATGATACCATATACTCTCATCCCCCCACAGACTAATATGATACCACATTTACAACATATTTTGAGACTTACAGATACTTTTTCCATGCTAACATTAAGTTTCTCGGCGATACTTTCTAACGTCGCTGTATCGGGGTACTGGGATTCTGCAAATGACCGCTCCAACAAGTCAACCTGCAAATAAGCAAAGAAATATATACATTTGAGACTAGAATCTGAAGAAAGCAAAAAATTAATATGATATAATGGACTGTTTTAGCTTAAAGTACGACAGTTTTGTAATTTTGATACGGACTCATTTCATGGAACTTTTGGTCTACATTTTGATATCAGTTTACATATATAAACAGGCATTATGTCACAAAATGTGCAGGTAATAGGAAATCTATAATATATATATATATATAGCGGTGGTATCACGTAATGGCGTCCGCCCAGCATTAAGAACCGAATGTCTGAAGGTCTGATAGCGCGAAAGTCCGATTCTGCATTCTAGTACACAAAAAGGTCCCATACTGCGAAGGTTCGAATATTTCGACATGTCAACAATTCGAAGGTCTAATAGACCTAAGGTTTAAGGGCCTAGTAATTAGGACTAATGATATAAAGTTCTGATAGTACGACGGACTAAAATTTCAATCAAAACATATCGTGATATGTAAAGTAATGGTAAACCATGCGCATTT
The DNA here is from genome assembly GCA_030159075.1 of Atrina japonica. Classification (NCBI taxonomy): domain Eukaryota; kingdom Metazoa; phylum Mollusca; class Bivalvia; order Pterioida; family Pinnidae; genus Atrina; species Atrina japonica. The sequence goes on along the minus strand of BROG01001249.1, from coordinate 45,248 downwards.
GTTGTTGTTGGCTTTTAGGTGACCTGAGCTAAAGGTTAATGGTGAACTCTTGCGATCGTCTTTTGTCTGTCGTCGTCTGTCGTGCGTCGCTGACGTTTACACATTTTCAATTTCTCTTCAAGAACCAGTGGGCCAATTTTAAACAGACTTGGTATGTAGCACTGCCATGTGAAGCTGCATAGTTTGCAAATGAAAAGGGGTCAAAAAAGGACCAAAACTTGTTGTATCTTTAAAATTATTCTCATGAGACAATGATCAGATGACTTTCAAATTGTGTATGTATGCCATTTTGACCAACCTTGGCATGTAGCATCCCCATGTGAACCTACGTAAAGTTTGCAAATAAAAAGGGGCTAAGACCCATAAGGGCCCCAAAAGGACCAAACCGTGGTACATCTTTAAAAAACTTCTTCTCATGAACCAATGATACGATGACTATTGATGTAGTATGCATGAGGCCATGGGGTCAACGATCAAGGTCACGAGCACCAGAGTAAACAGATTTTTCAAATTTTAGACATTGTCAACTTCATCTCAAGAACCAGTGGGCTATTTTTAACCTTCCTTGGCATGTAGCATCCCCATGTGAAGACGAATAAAGTTTGTGAAAGAAAAGAGGCTAGGACAACTACAGTCTTCAAAGGACCAACACTTGGTACAACTTTAAAAATATTCTTCTCATGAACCAATGATCAGATTACTTTCAAATCGTTTATACATGAATGTAAAGTCAATATCTACAAAGTTTGCGAATGAAAATTAAATCTGTCTATAAACGTTCTATTACGGGGCGTTTCAATAACATAGGCACCTAATTAAACATAATATTTTTGTCAAACTTGAAATATTTTCAACTTCTCCTCAAGAACAAGTGGGTCATTTTAACCACACTTTGCATGTAGCATCGCATGTGAAGCCAAATAATGTGTGTGGATGAAAAGGGGCTAGGATACATAGGGTGTCCAAAAGGGGCCAAAAAGTACCAAAACTTGGTACATCTTTAAAAAATTCTTCTCATCAGCAAATGATCAGATTACTTTCAAATTTTGTATGCATGATTGTAAAGTCAATATCGAAAAATATTGCAATGAAAATGAAATATGTTTATAAACGTTGCACTAGGATGGCACTTCAGTAACATAGCGTACAATTTTTATACAAATTGCATAATAACGCAACTGATTGATCTTTTGTATTCACGAGAAAGTGTTCGGAATTATCTAAAGATCATTTTAACAAAGTTTCAAGGTTATGACGTCAAAGGTCAATGTCACAGGCACTGACGTAAACAGAAAATATAAGATTTTTGTCTATTTTGAGATATTGTCGAAACGGTGGACCAATTTGAACCAAAATTGACAAGAAAGTTTTTCATGTAAAGTTGCATGTTTGCAGATGAAAAGGAGCTAGGACCCATAGGGACCTAAATGTGACTAAATCTTGGAATTATTTCACTCGGGTGAGCGTTTTTAGCCCATTTTCATGGGTTTTCTTTGTTTTGGCCTTATTCTCTGAAGATTTTATAGACGTTGACATGGTGTTGAAATATTGATGAAAATAAAAGAGAGAGCTGCTCGGAGCAAACGTACTGGTAGAGATTGTAAAATTGAACTACAAACCCATCACAAGATTACAATCAAACAATTAAATGTGTATCAGGTAAGGAATACTGTTAAGTCCAATTCTGTCTGGGAACCGCCATTACTGACTATACAATACATAAACATGTCTATGTTATAATGATTCCTTTCAATATATTTGTCACCAAATCGAACTGTATACAGACCGGTGTCCGCGAGTGAGCCTAACGACCTTTGTATTTTACCTAGGCTAGACTGCGATAGAAAAGTTAGCTTTATTTTTGGGAATATTGACTTTACTCTTCAAATCATTGGACTGTCAAACTATTGGGCCTTCGGACTAATAGAAGTTAGAACTATCGAACCTTCGGACTAATGGAAGTTCACAATAATTATAGATGAGATAAGAGGCGAGAGAAGATACAGGGTTTTGATAGAAATTCACTAAAAGAGAATTTCATAGAATTCGATGAATACCTTTGGGCGTCAGTTGTATAATTAGTACATGTAACATATGAATCTTAGTCATTATAATATCCGGAATAATAAATTTCATTGTGATATTGTAAAATGAGTTTTCTTTAGACGTAAATCTTATACAATACTGTATTTGATATCAATAAAATGTTTCTGAACGATTATTGTACAGGATTCATCAAACAATTACAAACATAATTATGTTATTATGTTTTATATCATTGACATAAACTCAAACTCGAATGTTACTAATAGTATATAACAAATTTGATGTGCAAGAGTTATTCCCCTTCGCCTTATGTCTTATACATGGGACATACCAATCTATCAAAAAAAAAAAAAAAACATTACAGTACCTTACCAGGCATAAAATTTGGCCTTTAATACAATGGATACCTTAATCCATTTATACTCTTTTTGAAAGTCATTTCCGAGAATGCTTTAATTACAGTATCAAGTGATATAATGTAAAAACTGTGTACTTAAACACATGTATAAAGTAAACCAATATTTAGTATTTGTAAAAAATTATTGTTGGGATATAATAATTATGTAAGTTTTAGTACTATTATATCCAAATACTTTATTTATAATATCTTATAATTTAAAGATGAAAGGTCAAAAATAAAATAAAACATAAACAGTAAATACATAAATATTTTTTTGGCATACATTTGTATATTCTACGTTATAAGAGTTATCTCCTGTCGCCTATTGTTCATTTAAAAGAAAATTTGACCCAGCTTTTGTGATCGTTGACCCGGGTTTTGCAAATTACCGTCGTTCTTGCTTTATAAGAGCGAATTGTTATCGTAAATGTATATACAATGTTTTAAACAAACTCAATGGACATCTTTTACATGAAATGAATGCTTTACTAATCGTGAAATAATTATAAATTCGTTAAATAAACATCACAAAACAGCCATATTTCCCTACCAATAAATCAACATTACCATATCTCCATAAATAGACCATACATTTTCACAAAAATTACAACAGAGACACAATTTTACATATTAAACATTCTGTGAAAGTTTTGTTCAATTTGATTCAATAATTAGCGAGAAAGTTTTTGTTCACCCGGGGCGACGGATTTCCCTACCGATTTTGCCGATGTACCTGATTTTTTTATAACACGTATTTATTTAGGATATGATAGTTAGTCGATTTAATATGGAAACGAAGTCAACGCCTACACGATGAATTCGTATATATATTCAGTAGTTTTAAATCTTCTAACAAACACCTTCCGACGAACATGTCATTGATCATAGTGCTTTACTTTAGAACAACAACAACAACAAAAAAAACAAAAAAGAAACGTTTACCGTTATATCACACATAGAATTAAAGGGGCGTCATCTGTGATTACCAAAAACAAAGTTTTTTTATATATACTACTTGCAGTTGATGTACAATATGAATGACAAATAAAAGCGATACAACTAAGGCATGGAGATCTTACACTCTTATATATTTTGTGAAAATAAGGCCCAAAGTCAGTGTGGTGTTCATATACAAATAGTAAGGCTGAATTCATCAATTGTAATTTGAAAAAGTGCCAAACTGGGTTTCTCATTAAAATTAATCACTCCTGCTGTGTAATGACCAATAAGTAGCGACTCAAAGGGATAGAAATGGCCTCATCTCCACGATTTCAGTTTTGTAAACACTGGTAAATGTTGTATTGTACTCTGAGCGATCGCTGATTTACTCACTGGTAAGTATAAAAATTTACAGTTATGTAAAATATTCATCTTACCTGTTCCTGTGTGTATTTGATTCTCGACCGCTGTGTGGCTTTGCTATGTATCTCGCCAGAACCCATTCTGAAAAAAAAAAACAATAATATTAATATTTAAACAAATAAACTTAAATTTTCAACTTTCAACATGGTCACAATACATTGTTATTTACATGTACACGTGTAACTCGAATAATTCAAGTCCACTCCGATCACTGTATCACTTTTACCAGGTGTTTTACCAAAAAGTGGGAACATGGGTATATGTCTTAGGTATCATGTTCGGTAGTCAGCGATATATTACGACCGGATTATTCGGATTATTACACATTAGCCTAAAATCAACCTACATTATCTACAATCCGTACTAGTATTTTCAATTTCCTTGCTATAGATAACTAGATATCTATATAAGAATAATAGACTGAACAGTGTCTAAAAATGTAACCTAGCCTGGGTTCCTGGCCCAATCTTTCTTCGTCAATAAACTGACAGCGTTAGCATCAGTTAGCCAGGTTCCCAGGCTATCTGTGGCCGATCCATGAATTGCCTCCCTTATATCATATTTTGTAGTTATTGTTTCTGATTCACGTCACAATTGAACAAAATACAATGTAGACCTTTACGTATGTCAATAACATCAATTACGTATGTCAATTATATCAATTCGTAATTTAAAATACTAAAACCATGCTCCGCTACCAAACGCATATTGATTAGTTCCACGCCTATTACAATGCCAAATGCATAGAAGCTAATCAAAAGTGATTTCCAATTTTCTTTTTATGAAAAAAATGTGTTTTCGTATATTCTGAGAAACTGTTATGGCAATGCTTACATCTTTTTTTGGGTTGTCATTGATTTTCCGACTTTTATAGAAACATTAAAGGTTTTACACCTATTTTATCAACTCCAGGGGGGAGGGTACGCTCGCTGCGCTCCCGCCTGACTGAACCCTCACTGGTTACTGCTTATAATTCCAAGTGCTGGATTAATTGTAAGACAATATTTCGTTCGGGATAGGGTTTTACGCATATTTCAGATAAATTTTTAAATGAGGAAACCCTTAAATGCATTTTTCTGCGTTTGGACGTGAAAATACGCCTAGCAATCCGCTAATAAATCACATGGACTATCCTTATCAAAGAAAGGTTGGGTCAGTTAAAAAGTTACCTAAAACCGCGGCAGAATTTCGGCTTAGTAATCGCCATATACTGACATTTTTATCGCTAACAATATTTTCCGTTGATAGATTAATTCGGAAACCCGGTGAGGTTTTCTAGGTTCTGGTCACAAAACACCGCCCCCACTTCCGTCCGTCATCCAGAGTATGTTTCACTTGAAGTTCACAGAAATCAGGTTAATTTTAAAAGACCAGGGACTTAATTATCACATTGTCTTTATCCCATATGTTGAATGAAATTGACAGACTTTTATCATTTACCCAAAATAAATTCAGTTTCAGTAAACATAATTATAAAACCTCTGGAAGCCTTTTTATGGATTAGAGACGTGCTGATTATATAAGAATTTTGTTATATCCCCACCCGGTTCCAATGCCAATGTTTTACCTTGTTATAACCACTACTGCCTGAATCCACATTCCTGAATCATATTCAACTCTCGGTCAACAAGTTTGATGACCTTTTGTTTTGTAAAAAGTATCTATGCGGGTACGTCAAGTCTGTACAACTACTTTTTACGCTTTGATACTACTTTCTACGCTTTGTAAGTGTATAAGCACAAAGTCCCAGAAAAACTGACAACAAATTTGTTCTTTATTAAGCAGTAATATATAAGGCTTTATATATCAATGATATAATGGATGATTTTATAAATGCGTAACGCCTTTTTTCATTTTCCTCACTTTTATGCGTATTGTCATATTTAAATCTTAATCAAGCACTGAAATTATAATATACGTATATATATATATATATATATATATATATATATATATATATATATATATATATATATATATATATATATATATATATATATATATATATAATGTACATGTCATGTTGAAAATTCTATATTTACACCCAACCAGTAAATTTCAAATTAACAACATACTAGATTTAAATTTACTAATTCAATCACTAAATGGTTCTAATTAAAAAAAAATCATAAACTTTCTAAACTTCTTCATCATGAACATGCATTTGTGTTTGCTGAAACTCATTTTATTTTGGGTACATGGTAAGTCTATAAAATATTGTCCACTGCGCCATTATTGTAATCTATTTCTTGATCACAGGAGAATGAAACTATGTCAATAAAATAAGATCTAATATAACATGTACATGGGTCTGTACGATATATCTTGAACTATATACATATGTATATACTTAATAATACATGATAGTTTCGCACTCCTGTGATCGTTACTTATGAAAGAGCATAGTGAAATCGGACCGTGGTTTTACGACGATGTTTTCCGATCCACTCCGTTATTTACTTTGATTAGAAAACCTTGACATGGGAAGATGATCAAGCTGTTGTGCTTTGGATTAATGCTGTAACCCAGTTATTCCAAACAAAGTTCATAAATATTGTAACTAGATATAGATGAATAGAATAATTAAAATTCATATACATGTATATTTATTATTTACGTTTTGAGGTAACAAAATATTCCAAAAGTTGCCTGCTGTTAATAACTGGTGTATGAAAAGTTTAAATCTAATTGAAAAACTATTTATTTTAAGAAGTAAAAATACACATGTATATATGTATTTATATAATTTCAAATTATATATTAATATGATAAGACTTGATCCTTGAATCTACAACTATCAATACTTTTAGAATTATTTTATATTTAAGAAAACACATTCAAATATCTGAACTAACTATAAAGAAATGGATAAGAATTAAATAGAATCCAATTTCATGTACCATACCTTGCTCTAAATTCTTGTAGATACTGTTTTCGTCCTGATTTTGAAAGAGAATATTTTTTCTGAAGCCAGATTGTTTCTTATACCCCCTTTATGTTAAATAAACAATTCGTTTCCAAATTAAATAAAGCTATTTTCGCATCAATTAGAAAACGGTAATCCCTCGTCATTAGCAAAATTGTAGAGAACACGCGAGCTCCGTTAAACGTTAGGGGTTAGATGATAAAAAATTTGTTTAAAAACAACAAAGACTAGTATGTGTGTCCATTACAACAACAATCACAAAACAACAAAAGGTGACCGCAAATTTAGGAACTCGTTAGCTGAATTGAATGTTATTTTAGATCCAAGCCACTATCTTTATTCCGTCTCTGATGTTCCGACAAAACACGTGTTTCCTATTGTCTAAATGAATTCGATTGACTACCTTTGTTATTCACATAATTCATACGTATTTTATAGCGTCATCTATATATCTATTTATGATTTTCCTGAGAGAGAGAGAGAGAGAGAGAGAAAGAGAGGGTGAGCGTAAAGGGGATTAATGTGATAAATTTCAATCGTTCTGTTCATATTAAGAGCATAAAAGCTGTCATAATATAGGTGGGAACGTGTTAATATATATATATATATATATATATATATATATATATATATATATATATATATATATATATATATATATATATATATATATATATGGGCTTTTATGCCTTTAATATGAACAGAACGATTGAATGTAATATATATATATATATATATATATATATAAATTTATATATATCGTTTTATTTTATTTGGACTCAGTTGATACATGAGTGACAAGCAATATACATTACAGCACTGGATGACAAACATAGTTAACAAGGAGACTGTAGAATTTTGTCATTATCAGTAGAAAACAGATTTTGAAATTTCAAAATATTAGGACGCACGCAGTAGTGGTTAGGTATATATACTTTTTACGTTCTTCACGAAAATATAGATACTGGTATATCACAGAGGGTACACAAACGTTCCTCTCTGGGAGTATATCTTCCGACTATATTTGTTGTTCGATACCTATAATATATAGTATTGAGTATAAGTAAGTATTCCAGCTTAAAGTTGTCTTTGAAGATTCTATATGATAAACTTTTTACTAGAGTGATAAACATTCTCCCTCCACACTTGGTAATATTGATCTTTAAGTCTTTTTAAAATAACTGGGCCTAAATTATTGAAAATATTCGTTATATTGTGTTTGCCATATATGGCCGTATCCAGTTTCGTTTAGAATGTTCTCTACAAATTGCAATAATTTATGTCTATGGAAACCTGATACGTAGTCATTTTAGTAGATAAATTTTGTCCCCCAAAAGTTTAAAACACGAATTTTTATATATAAGATAAGGGGGAATCTGCCCAATTCACCATAAATCATGTATAAAGGGGTATCATATACAACAGTATTGGTGTAATTGTTTGATCGAAAAGTTTTAGTAACATAATTGGTAAATATAATTCGTGATTTATAAATACATAGCTTTAGTATCATTTTTTTAGTTTTAGAAAATGTATTTTTCGAGAAATATAATCCTAGATACTTATAGCCATCTGCAATTTCTATTTCATTATCAAAAATTTTGAATTTTGGCAATCTCCGGCCTCTTGACCCAAAAATAACCACCTTAGTCTTATTAGTATTAAACAGATAATTTCCACTCTGTACAATATTCCTCAAAAGCAGCCAGAGATCTTTGCATGTCATAGGCGTTTTCGGCAAAAATCACAGTGTCATCAGCATATAATAAAACAAGTAATTTTAAAAGATCCGCCGATTCCGTAGCATTAATATTCACTCCATTACAACCTTGAGACTGTAAAAAAGTATCTAGATCATTCAAAAACAACGAAAAAAGAAGAGGAGATAAATTTTCACCTTGCAGAGCACTGACCATTATACTTGACACAAGACTTAATGTTTTTTATACATATTAAATATAACATTAAAACATTTACCGGATATTCCGTATTCTAAGATCAACCAAAGTCCGGACCTCCATACTTGATCGAAAGCCTTGCTAAAATCAATAAATGTGCAGAATAATTTTTTCTTTCGGCATCTCAAGTAGCTGATAAGAGAATAAAGAGTAAACATATGGTCATTGACAGAATAATTTTTCCTAAATCCTGCTTGTATTTCAGACAGAATACTGTTATTTTCAATGTCAAACGGATATTTAATATTGATGTAAATAGTTTGCCCATCTAAGAATAGTTATAGGGCGGTAATTTTCTGGCAGACTTGGGTCACCTTTCTTTTTAAACACTGGGATTATAATACCATTTAGCCAAGTTTCAGGGAAAATGCCCGTATCAAATATCTTATTGAAAAAATCTAGATAAAAAGGGAGTAGAGTTTCAAATGTTGCCTTAATATACTCATTACTTATGTCATCTGGACCAGATGCTTTATTATTTTTCAGGTCTTTCACGGCATCCCGAATTTCACTTTCAGTTATAGAATGATCAAGTAAATCGTTGTCAATATTACTGAACTCACAAGTATCTTCATGAAAAATTACTGTTTACATTTTCAAAAATATTCGTATAAAACGTTTAAATCGATATCCGTGGTCGTATTCTGTTTATTTAAATTATTCAACAATTTCCAAAAATCTTTCGGTCTTTTAGAATGCATCTGTCTCAGATAAACCTTCTTCTGTGTTTATTGAAGTATTTATTAACTGTTTTACGATAAGCTTTTCCAGCTGACAACATGTTAAATTTATTTTCAGCATATTATATTTCTTACGAGCTTTATTAAAAATGAATCTTGCCCGTCTACAGTCAGTCCCAAACCAGGGTTTATATTCTTGGTAAAACGTAAATGTTTTTAAAGAAACAATTTTGATAAATTTTACAAAGTTTCGTATTTATATTGCAGTCAGTCTCTGTAAAAGATTGACAATTTCTAGTGAAATGTAATAATTCATTCACTTCATCAATATTTATATTATTTTCAAAACTATTACTTTTATCCTCGCACCATCGAGGTTTAATATTAGACACTCGCTTGCTAAATGAAAACTGGACAGTAAAACTCAGCAACCACAAAGGTTTTTAGAAAATTGAAAACTTCGGCAGACACAATAGTATAATCAAACCATTGAACAATCTTTACAAGTAAATTTACCAACTTCTGCGTCCTCTCCAAACCTGCCATTAACAATAAACAAATTTACATTTTTACACAATTCAATAAGCCTTTCACCGTGCCTATTTACAAAATGTTTATCCTGATTAACTCTTGTAGTATTTATTTGCAACTCTGTGAGTTTTTGTACCTTATCAAAATATGATATAGTATCATCATCAAAATCATAAAATTCTAACAAATCAGTATCAACCTCAATGAAGTCTATCGATTTTGTTCGGCCATTGAAGTCACCGGTTAAACAAACACAATTATTTACTTGAAAAAGTAGTAACCTCAGATACAAATTCATCATAAAGGTCTAAATTAAAAAATTTGGAGTCTTCCGGGGGTATATAAGTCATTTTTGTCTGATCCTATTATATTTCGGTCAATATCTAACCACAGATTTATAAGTGAAATATTTAATCACATCATCTTTGATAAGACATGCTATACCTCCAGATTCGTTTGAACTTTTGTTTCCTATCCTTACGAAAAATTGTAAAGTTTGGAATATCAATAATATCGTATTTATCTAGCTTTGTTTCACCAATTCCGACCACATGAAAATTAGATACAAATTCAGAAAAATCTGGAAATTTAAGTTTAGATTTCAGACCACAAACATTAACAAAGGCACACTTTAGTTCATCAAAGTTATCTGTTTTTTTTTTTAAGTCTCCGTTGACGCCCCTAATGCACTTGGGTTTCCATGTTATGGTCATCTGGAAATACACGCGTCCCATTTACAAATAGTTTATCAGAAACTAGCTTTGCGTTTTTCCCTTCCCGTTTCGCTTGCTTGAAAATAGGGTACAGCTCCTTGCGGCGACGCATGATTTCAGGTGGGTACTGTTCATTTACCCCGAACGGAGTGTTTCTTAGCGGAGCAGCCTTACGTATATGGCCCGATGCTTCTCTGAGCCCCGATACGGTGACACCTTTCAATGGATATATCCTCGTCAATGTTAAGGTTGTTTCTGAGGAAATTGTGCAGTATTTGTTCAAACATCTTCACCAGAAAATTGTCCCTCATGGACATCAAATCAAGTAATTGCTCTTGAAGTTCTTTAGCATGTAGGAAGCTTCGTTAGCAAGGTAGTGATTCTTTTTGTAAACTATTTCCTTTATACTGATTTTTCGACCTGGTTTGGCTTTGTAACACTTCATCATATTTTGAACTCAAGAAGTTTATGGAATTTTCCATGGATTTTACTGTTTTATCGATTTTCTTGTGTATCTCTTTGTCTCCCGCTCTATTGATCTATCTATCAACCTTTTTTACAGTGTTTTCAATTCCGAAGCCTTTTATTATTCATAACACCCTTGAAAAAATAAAGGTATTTAAGGTAACTTGGGGATCACTCCTTCTGTCCCCTTGAAGGGGGTGAAACCAACTGCTCGGGAAACATGGCTTCAAAATGACCAGTCAGGGAAATATCGATTTGCCATATCTGGACTAAAGACTTCGGGACTATAATATATTAAGAGAGCTGTCAGAATCAGTACTTGAAGTCACCTTTTTTCGTTTACTATTTTCTTTTTCGTTTTTTGGTGGCATTTAAAAGTATAACAATCACATAAACACCAATGTAAACACACAAACTCAGGTGAGCTGTAATAACCTGTACTTGCACGGGATAAACGTTTTGTGTCCGAAATATTTTCTCCAAATTGTTAATGAAGTGTAGTGGGGTTCTTACAAAATTGTTTCCGTCCAAAAATAGAAAACCTCTATTTCTGAAGAAAACCTCCAAATTTAGCGATTACAATTCAGTGTCCAGTCACCAGCGCCATATTCCTATATATATATATATATCCCACCTGTACATTATAGGTTTAACTTTTAAATCATCGATAGATTTTTTTGTTCAACTATGGTCCAGGATTCTATATACATGCAATGCAGAGACAAACATCTAAATTAAACGTTTCTTTCAATAGCTGTAAAGCTATATATCGCTGGTATTATTAAGTTTTTAATTAACTGATTATTCATCTGGTGATTATTCGAATATAATTCAACTCTTCTCCCCTTGTAAACATTAGTTTAATAGTTAAATATCGCTAATGATCTCAGTAGCGTCTAAAAAAAGTGGGGGGCACAACCGTTCAAAATATTGAGAATTTATTACAGGGGCGGATCCAGGAATTTTCAAAAAAGGGGGGGGTAATTTAATTTAAAATTTAAGATTGAATTCAAACTGTTAATGCAATGCATATCTCCTCAATAGTAGAGTGATGATTTCAAGTTGGGGTGATGTAAATCTTAATTAAGGTCGCCGAGCGAAGCGAGTCGCGAACATTTTTCGAAATTTGTCTTTAATTTTTCGACTTTTTATAGAAAATGAAAGGTTTTACACCGTCTCCCTCGGCATCACTGCACATATTTTTAAATGTTGGATTAATTGTTAGGCAACATTTCATTCGGGGTAGGGTTTTACACATCTTTCAGGGTGTTTTTTTTTTAATTCGAAATCCTTTTTTTTCTGCATCCAGACGCGAAAAAACACATAGCAATCCGTTAATAAACCACTTTATCCTTCTCAAAAGACGAAAAATTTACTATAATCGGGACAGAATTTTGGCCTAGTATCATCCAGACACTGAATGATGACCCCTTTATTGTTAAATATATCGTTGATGGATTAATTTGGAAGCCCGATAAGGTATCCTCTAGCCACAAGACATAAAAATCGCCAATTCTCGGTGGTTCAGGATATGATTCCCAGCAATGTTCACTTATTAAAGCCAAGAGATTTAATTATCACATTGTGACTCGTTTTTATTCCGGTCAAATATTGCATTAAAGTGACATGCGTATCATTTATTAAAAATAAATTGTGTATCAGCAAACACAAATGCATCAGAGCATGATGAGGAAGTTCATTTAATTTTTTATTTTTAAAAGTTTTGGGAAGCCTTTTTTTCTGGATTCCAGACGTGTTGATAATGTATAAAAATTGGTATTTGAGAAAGTATGGGGAGGGGTCGTCCCTGGCCGCTCCGGTACTTACACCTATATATATGTAATGTGTAAATAATGAGTAAGATATAACTTACATTTTGATACAATGCAAAATTTGCCAAGTTTACAAATAAATTTTCATATTCATACAAACTGAGGAAAAGAGAACGAAAATTTCTGTACCGAAATAATGGGCAACAGGGAAGGAAGAGTAAATAAAATGTAATTGTTTTGGCCGAGCGGAGCGATGTGCGAAAATTTTGGTAATAGTAAGTACGGATTCCGGAAATCAATTATTCAAGAATTATAGCTACTGTTTTGATAAAATCATGTACATGTATTTAAAAAAAATGTGGCTTTGTGATAAAAGAAATTACGTCAAAAAGTGTGTGTGTAAGGGGGGGGGGGGCAAACCCAGTTTCAAAACTTTGACTAATCCTACATCTAATTGGCTGAGCAGGCCAAATTGAGAATATTATCAGACTTGAATGAATTCTCATTTTTATGGTGCTGGGCCCTGGGAACACAATTTACAAATTCGTTCTACTAACGGGACCATCGGCTTGGAGTAACGACCTGGCTCAATCACTAAGGAGAAACAGCCTGTCGTAAATTGAGCTGAGATGTTCGACTCTATGTGAACGACGAATATCTAATTTTATAGTATGTCTTTACGTTCTGTAGGTTCCTAACTTATTGCCATTCACATTAGTAGTTATAGGCAGCTTCCTGACACAATGTTTGAATTTTATCGCCAGGGGGCGCCACCAGTGGCACTATTGATGACGACATCAGAATCCTGGCTTCTGATCGGTCAATTAAAAATCGTGCTTGGGAGCCGCCTGTGAAGGGCGTCATACCAGAAGTGCGGTAATACCGGGAGTGCGTCATACCGGAAATGAGGTCATGTTGTCATGGCAATAAGGAGAAAGAGCCAATCGTTGAGTTCATAGGCGTGTATATGATCGGAAGTGGAAGGTTGTGGGGGCGGCATCTTGGATAACGAACCAATGAGAGTCTTCGTTACAAGAGGTCGGGGTCACGAGAAGTCACGTGAGTTCACCAGAGGTTAACGCTAAACATAGAAGTTGGGTTTTTCCAGTTTTGGGCTGAGAGTGAATCTATTTTAAGAACCGAAACTTTTGGTTTTTCCCCAGGTTGGAGTGAAATCAGCAGTAGGTGTCGCCACAGTCAACAAGAGTTAACGATCCTGTATCAAGTGCACAAGCGCGAGAAGCGGTAGGAAGAGCTCGAATCAAACTTGAACATGTTATCCTTGTACTATGAGTCTTAGCGTTTATGAGTATGTACAAAAGGAGACCACTGTGTATAGACTCTATAGGTGGAACAAAGGAAGCTCACTATGTATAGACTGTATAGATGGGGCAAAGTGGATATCACTCTGTATAATGGAGAGATCACTGTGTATAGACTGTATAGGTGGGACAAATGGGAATATCACTCTGTATAGCCTGTATGAGTAGGACAAAAAGGAGAATACTCTGTATAGACTGTATATGTGGAACAAAGGGAGATGACTGTGCATAGACTCTATAGGTTAAAAACATCACTCTGTATAGACTGTATAGGTGGAACAAAGGGAGATTGCTCTGTATACACTATAGGGATGGAACAAAAGGGGAGATTGCCCTATATGGACCGTATGCACTAAATCAGAGAGGGAGGGTAGGTAATGAAATCAAAAGTATAGGAAGGGTAGCCATCTTGGCTATGGAATCATGGGAGACTGACTAATCTCACGGCAGGAGAAAGATGCATTGAACATGAAAGTGTGTACCGTTCTCAAAGTTTTCCAAATGATCAAGTGTGTGTGTCGTTCTAAAAGTTTGCAAAAGTGATCAAGTGTGTACCGTTCTCATGACAAAAGTGATAAAGTTGTGAAGTATGAAGTTGTTCACTTACATCGTTTCAACAAGTATCAAAGTTCAGACAGTGAAAAAAGTATCTGCAATATTTTATATTGTTTTGTACTTCTGTATATAAAATGAAAAATTGAAACACAGAATATTTTTCAGACGTATGGCTCTCCGAGCTTTGGATGCCAAATGAGCTCTCAAAGGTCTAACTGAACTTATTCTCTATTTTTTTAAAGTTACTTTAGAATTTACTAGTTTGAATTTCTATCTAATAAAACTTGTATCGATCAAGTAAAAGCTAGTGAATGTTCACATTCACTTACTATAGGTTAGACTTACCACTACAGTATAACACAACACATATACAAAAACTGCATACTTTCAGTTAAAGTTTCTTTTCGAGTAAGTTGGGTGGCCCTTAAAAGGGCCGTTGGTTAATGGGTTAAAAGCCCCGTGCCTTATAAACACCTGAAAAACACCATCTTTTTTTCTTTTCTGCTGCTGTACGGGCCGCAGCAACTCTGCACCATTGAAGTACTCCGGCCTTCTGTTGCTCAAAATACTCTCATTCCTGGGCGCCGTGCCATCCAGTATGCAATGTTTTGGTACTTGTTTACCCATTAAATGCATATTACCGAGTGACAAGTATCCTCGGGGACAATATGTCCACCAGCAGTGACACATACTCGGTGGTAAAAATATAAAAATTTCAGATACCAAAGTATAAATCAATAGAATGTCCAGGACATAGATACAAATCCGGTAAAAATGGACAAACACGGACCTCTTGAAACCAAGAGGTGGGATCAGGTGCCATGGAGGAGTAAGCATCCCCTGTCGACCGGTCACACCCGCCGTGAGTCCACAGTCAAGTCCAATGAAACAAGTGAGGAGTGTATCCTCGTCACAATTGGTACAGACGTCTCAACAACCGCCAACGAAAAGGCAACTCAACATTTCACTTAGTGAAACAGAGTAGTCGCAAACAAGACTATTATACCGACCGTAAAATTTTGCGGAACGTTGACATTAAACGCGGTTTTCGATATCCCTGTGTCAATAATTTGTCAGTGAGTAGTTTACCTCTGTATATGAAATCTTCATATGTTGTGCACGCTGTGGCATATCGGATCATTTGTGAAATATAAATATGCGGGTGACTGAGGGATATTACTACTGTACGATGGGAAAGCCGAAATCGTCGCGTTTATCGTATAGCTTAGTTGCTAATTTCCCGTCTGTGTTTATATTCAGAAAAATGTCTAATTATGAAGCGTGTGTGCTTGATTCTGTTGTATCTTTAATTTCTAGTTCGCTGGGATATATCTCATTGACATATGTATGAAAATTGTCATTATTAATTGACAAAACGTCGTCGATATATCTAAATGTCAAATTAAAGGACACCGCTAACTTTTTCCTTCCTTTGATTCAGCAGTTTTCTGAATGAAGTCTGCTTCGTATGAATAAAGGAACAGGTCGGCCAATAAAGGAGCACAACTGGTTCCCATAGGAATGCCGACAGTTTGTTGAAAGACCACGTCTCCGAACATTACAAATATATTGTCTATTAGAAATTCCAGCATGTTTTTTATATCAACTTCAGTATATTTACGTGTAGAATCAGAGTGGTGTTTGACGAAATAAGTATCCTGGTAGCCAATCACTAGATATTTAAATTTTCGGGTACCACCTTTAGTGAAAAAGCAGTTGTCTATGATGCTGAAAAGTTTTTCTTTTAATTTTATATGTGGAATAGTAGTGTAAAGAGTAGAGAAGTTTTGATACAGTGAATTCGAGAAAAATTGTGTGCCTTCAAATTTTCTAAAAGCTGTTTAGAATTTTTAAGTATCCACATCTGATTTACACCGCTTCTGGAATAAGCAACTGTACAGTATTGTTGAAGTTTCTCCTTAATGGCTGTCAATATCTTGGTAGGGAGTAAAGATAAAGGTTTGGTAGAACATTTGCTGGATCCTGCTATGTATCTTTGCTTATATGGGGTTTTATGAAGTTTAGGTATCCAGTATAAATGTGGTAGCTCGAAATCGGTATTCGTTGTAGGTATATCAAATGAGCGTAATACGAACACGTGATTTTGAAGGATCTCGTCCTTTGAAAGTGAGCTACGTGTGTATGTAGGATTTCCAGAATTCGTATTAAACCCAAGAAAAACGTATTAAAAAGGGAACGGAATAGATGGATCGGCCTTTAAACTCAATCACAAATCGATCTAAAGCTTAGTCATACCTTAATTGAATAGTATTTTTATGTGAGAGTTCTTCTACACCATCAATGACATATTGAAAGGCTCTAGAAAACCCGACTCTCATCTCTTCTATTAAAGCAGCAGGAGGCACATAAAACCCCGTACGAAATTTCAGTCTCCAAATACTTACTACAAAAGCGATCCCCGACTTCGTATTAGTTTTAGAGATGAGATGGTCAAATTGGGGATCATCTAAGGAGATGTGTATCTTAATCAATTCTATAGTAAAACGTTCATGATGACGATATTTCATTACCTTTTGTTTGGAATACGTAGAGGGGTCCCCGGGATCTTTTGGTGTAACGACGGATTCCAAAGGAACGTGAACGGGAACCAGGACATCTATGTAATTATCATTTGATGCTACCGATTCTATTAAGTTGGGAAAAATCAATTCACCCAAAGCTACTTCCCACTCACTATCCACCATACTAGTAAATGAGTTTTGAATTCTGTTAAGGTATTATCAGGAAAGACCTTTAAACTAGCATCGCTAAGTAAAGTAATGTAAAAACTACCATGCTCTTTAGAATTACAAGTGGCCATGATACGTGTACTTGAGATCAAACTGTATAAATGAACCCCTATCCTTCACTTCCTTCTGTTTTATATTAACAACAACAACAACACCAAAGTTTCATAGTTTTAATACAAACAACTTTTCAAACAACTTTTCAGTCTCAACGTTTTGGTCTCACTTTTTAATAACAAACGTTTTCAATGCAATGTCTCTTATCACACACCACGCGCACTTCTTTAGTCATCGCCTGTTTTGACTTTACACCGTTTCGTTTGCATGATCTTATGAGGGTACGATACAAGCACTTTCTTTTGTTGACCACGTAACAACTGTTTCAATGTATCTACGTTGACCGTAGAAGTGGTACGACCATCAAAAGTGATTCCTTTGACTTTACACACCGTTTTGTGCTGACGAGTCTTGAACGCATAATTTTTAGGACCTCCCGAGACAAAGGATAAGATAGAATCACCATCTAATTCGTCTGTCCATCCCCTAAAATGTTCAATATAATGAGATTCCACTGCTGTGGATCGTGTTGATAAATGATACTGTGTGTATCAAAATATAACATACGTTCTCCCAAACGTTCTAGGGTGGCATAGAGATGTAAACGTGCTAAAACGACATTGCTAAAACCTTTCGGTTTATCAAAGTCAGCCTTCAGTTTCGAATTCATCAGCAACATGTCAAGCTCACCATGGACTACGTCATTTGGAATCAGTTCTAAATGTAAATTATCACGAGTGTCACCTTGAAGCAACTGTTGTAACTCTCCACATTCTGTGTCTGAGGTAAATTAGTCCGTTGAGCAAATTTACCCCATAAACAGTTCTGCAATAATTTAGCAATGGTACGTAAGATCGGTTTCTTCTCTACATGTTCTTCTCGTATGATCAATTGTTCTCTCGTTTCAATCTCTTTGAGTACTGACGACAGTCTTCTACTGTTTGACAGGAAGCAGGAAAACCACTAGCCTGTTGCTTAATCTGGAGAAATTAATCAATATAGCTATGAAATAAAGTACATGCATTGCACTGATCAGGGAAATGCAATACTTCAAAGATACGATCTATCACATAACCTTTCTCTATAGCATTATTCAATTCACACGTCGTACATGTACCTAACAAACTTTGCTCTTCATTCGTATGAGAGTATTGATAACTAATACCCAGCTCCTTTTCGATTCCTTGTTGAGCTTAATATGTTAGGGTGAAATACTGTCGTGCCGAAGGATATCCCCATGGAGGTATGCTAGCAATCGTATCTCTTTGCATATGATTGCGACGATATGCTATATTCCCTGTTCTATCAAACGTAATCGATTCAGCAAATGGCTCCACATCGGCTAGTTTTAAACACATGGAAATACATACAAGCCTGTCGCAAAATAGTCACATCCGATTCACAGTATTCTTCTAAATTGCATTGCAAATGAAAAATCTCACACTTTGGAATTTGGTCTTGATACCACTCATCAAAATCACGACGTACATCAAGTTTAACACCTTCTGGGTTGTAATACATAGCTGGGGATATACCCCTATGTAATCAGCATCTGCATCTGTATCGAACAAATGTGGAAAATATCCTTGAGTTCAGTCAATCCAAAAGCTTTGGGTAACGAAGCTAAAAGAAATGACAAGAAAGTACACGAGTCTATAAACCTGAAGTTTTCTGCCGTCATAGACATAATCTTAGAATCGTTCATAATCATATCAGGTTTTTCACAGGCATGATGTACCAGATGATGTAAAATAAACTGTCCATCGTACCCTTTAAAGTTATGGGCAATAGCTATAGCTCCATCATGTAAAAGTTTCTCTCTTTGATGTATATCATCATACACGGTCGTTTCAAATAACCAAGTCAAAAAATCAGTGAGTGTCGTGGGACCTCGGAATATAATACGATGATCCTCCATAGTTTTACACTGCTCACACCAATCATCCGATGTACACAGGGGACATACACGATGAGCAATACATAGATTAGGTTTGTGTTCTCCGGTTTCCTGGGTACACTCAAAATCATAGAAAATGTAATAAGGGGGTGAAGATGATGCATCTTGAGAAGGGATATGTTGTATAAATCAACGATGATCTAGATCCACGATCTATTTACAATGGCGACATTTTTTCTTCTGTTCTTGACAACAGTGTTGTGTGAATTGTTTCTTACTCATCCGTAATTGACAAGTGGGACATCGAGTCATTGGCTGACATACTACTATAAGATTTCAAATGATTCTCATAACACTGAGTCGATATGAATGTCCCTTGGCAATGTGTACACTCTATAGGTTTTATGGTGTTGTCGGGAACACAGGGGCACGGTGCAAAACAACGAAAGCAGCATTGAGGGCATCGGTGATCTTCTACATGATTATAACCCATCACAACGGTCACAATAGTAATTATATTTCAAGAGTCCAGACATAGATACTATACAGTTGTAATGGTGATCATCGCATAAGACGTGAATGGGGCCCCGGATCCTAGACACGCCTCCGAACTCAACGATTGGTCTTTTTCGTCGTTTCAAAACATTCGTTTCTGAAATTGTCCACGTGCTGGGCATATCGGGTGATCTCGACCCCCTTACTCGTCCCATTGCATTCTCAGCTTTATCACTCTTGACACATGAGTTGCCCAACTCGACTGGATATGGCGGCTTGATTGTAAAACATGAGGGACGCATACTTTTCACAGTTATATTGCTTTGATTTTGTCAATATATGCCAGCATTCAGGGTAACAAAAAAGATCGGGAATATTTCTGTTTGTGACCTTATATATTTATTCATCCGATTTTCTTCAGGTATTTAAAATAGCATATATTTTACATAATACATGCACCTTCCAATAAAATTTACGTCCTGTATTTTAAAAGTAAATATAAAGCACATAAAATCGACCGAATTTAAATTAGTCCTAGAGCGTAAAGGACCTAGATCCCCTGATTGAATTACGAAGTACATTGTATATGGCGAAAGAGTTTATCTGAAAGGTCATTGCATACGGACATGCAGCTGGATTTTTTCCTGGAAAACTTAAATTCCAATAATACAATAACTTTATAACTATATAACATTTCTTATCTTCTCATAAAAACACTGGTCTTCCTTTAGTAAGTAACGGCGATCTGGTTATATAAAATCTCTGGTCTACCTTTAATATGTATAACGGCTATATAAATGCTCTGGTCTTTTTATAAAATATCTGGTTTTCCTTTGGTAGGTAACGACAATCTGGCTTTATAAAATGATTAGTAGGTAACCACTATGTGAATATTTGGTATATAAAGTCTTTGGTCTTCTCATAAATGTCTGGTCTTTCTTTAGTAGGTGACGGTGATCTGACTATATACAATGTACTGTCTCTAGCCCAGCCCGAGACTGTAATTCCCGTATGCCCATTGATGTCATTTATTCAATACACAACCCAGTTGCATTGTTTCGATGCTCTTTAATGTCAATAATGGACATAAACAGGTGGGAAACAATAAACAACAATAAACTTGTCTCAATAGAAATACACAGTGTCGTAGATTTAGGATGTCGCGACAATAAGACACGTTCCTTAGTCATTTAAAAAAAAATGGTAAGATTTACCACCAGGTTACAAGACACATGGGATGAAACGACCTGAAAAAAAGCATATTCTTGTAATATGCAAGGTTCACGACCTATAACATATACAAAAACAAGTAAATTAATCGTTTACTTACATTGTGGTGCACCAATAGAGGCATGACATAGACAATAACATGCAAAAATGAGGGCGAATGATCTTCAGTTACATGTACGTCGTCTCGACGCTCTAGCTTTCACACCCAAATTGCAGAACAAAAAACAAATTTACCGAATCGAATATCATCACCAGAATCAGCATCAATTAACAAATCGAATAAAAGTGACAGCACACACCCCGCCTGACTTTCCTAAGTCACTCCAGACACACTAAAAATAGAGTTCAGAATCAAAAGGTAATGATGTTAACAAAAAGACAATTTCAGAAGAAATAGGCCTAGAATAAACGACTGGCTGGCCATTCTTCATCACTCTTACAGTAACCTTTCTCACCTTCCTATCATCACTTTCGAATGCTTTTTCTACAACTCCAGTTGGCCATTCACATCTGTGAGACCCTTTCTCTCTCAACAACACTATATCTCCTGACTTGAGATTGTCTTTCTCTTCCTTCCACTTCCTTCTAGCTTGCAACGACTGTAAATACTCACTTCTCCACCTCTTCCAAAAACTATTTGCTAGTATCTGGACATACTTCCATTGTGACCTATACATTTCTCTCACATCAAATTGATCAAGAGGTAAAACATCTGTTGTAACTTTCTGAGTTAACAATACTGATGGAGTGAGTATTGAAGGGTTATCAGGATCTGATGAAACTGGTAATATTGACCTCGAGTTCACTATGGCACACACTTCCGCAAGGAAAGCCGCCAAAACTTCATGGGAAAGATTCTTCATAGAGTTCTCTAAGAAAATTGCCTCAGGCACCCTTCTAATTAGTCCAATCATCCTCTCCCATGCTCCCCAGAAATGAGATGAATGTGGTGGATTAAATATCTGTGGTTAGATAAAATTTCTGGTCTTCTTATAAATTCTCTGGTCTTCCTTTAGTAGGTAACGGCGATCTGGCTATATAAAATCTCTGGTCTTCCTTTAGCAGGTAACGGGGATCTGGCTATATTAAATCTCTGGTCTCCCTATATAAAATCTCTGGTCTTCCTTTAGTAGGTATCGGCTATCTGGCTATATCTTCTATTAGTAAGTAACTGTTATTCGACTATATAAAATCTCTGGTCTTCTGATAAAATCGATCTGTGGTCTCCCTTTAACATGTATAACGACTATGCGGCTATATAAAATCTCTGGTCTTCCTTTAGTAGGTAACGGCAATCTGGCTATATAAAATCTCTGGTCGTCTCATAAAATCTCTGGTCGTCTCATAAAATCTCTGGTCTTCCTTTAGCAGGTAACGGGGATCTGGCTATATAAAATGTCTGGTCGTCTTATAAAATATCTGGTCTTCCTTTAGCAGGTAACGGCAATCTGGCTATATAAAATCTTTGGTCTTCCTTTAGTAGGTAACGGCAATCTGGCTATATAAAATGATTCGTAAGTAACCGCTATGTGAAAAGTTGGTATAATAAGTCTCTGGTCTTCTCATAAATCTCTGGTCTTCCTTTAGTAGGTAACGTTGATCTGGCTATATAAAATCTCTGGTCTCCATTTAGTATGTATAACGGCTATGCGACTATAATCTTTGGTCTTCCTTTAGTAGGTAACGGTGATCTGGCTATATAAAATGATTAGTAGGTAACCGCTTTGTGAAAAGTTGGTATATAAAGTCTCTGGTCTTCTCATAAATCTCTGGTGTTCCTTAATAGGTAACGGTGATCTGGCTATATAAAATCTCTGGTCTCCCTTTGGTATGTATAACGGCTATGCGGCTATATAAAATGTCTGTTTTTTCTTTAAAAAAATATAATATCTTCTTTCAGTAGATAACGGCTGTGCGGCTATATACAATCTCTGGACTTCTCATAAAATCTCTGGTCTTCCCATAGTAGGTAACGGTGATCTGGGTATATAAAATGTATAACGGCTATGCGACTATATTAGAGATGCTAGTTTTCCGGATTTTTCCGGAATTCCGGATTTTTAATTCCCATCCCCATACATTCCGGATTTGATTACTATTCCGTTATTTAGTATAACCAAATTCCGGAGTTTGATTACTATTTCGTTTATTAAGTATAACCCAATTTCTCTGGTTCTTTTCAGTTATTAGGCAAGACCACTGAGATACATTTCCGGTTCATCGGACGACTTTTGCTATCTGTTTATTCATTCGTTGATCATAACTGAATTGACTAATCAGTATCGATGTTGCTTTGACTCATTGCTAAAGCAAGGTTGTCAGTTTAAAGCAAATGGCATGCATGGTGTCAGAGTGAAATTTGAAAATCTAATATGAGTGTTTTAGATCAATCCGCTAATATAAAAATGATTGACCAAGGCCAGGGATTAAGAACAAGTTGCTGGAGGAAAGGCACTGCATGGGTATCTTCATGACATGTCAGATTATGTCCGTAAATTTGATTTAAAGGGGCAGTGTTTATGTATTGTGTGCAATGATCAAATCATTTTATATGTACACCTTTTACCTAAGCAGAACAAGCCTTCAATACATATTATATAGTGGTTGCTTTTCATCTTGCTTCAAATGAATATAAAATTTATATTGAAAGAAGCACAAAACAGTCATTATTGTCTTAGTCCTTTATTGTAGTCAAACACCAGAAAGTATCCCAGAATCAATCTCAGAGCATCTTTGCTTGCACAGCTTCTGGGGGCCTAGGTGGCCCCCAGACCCCCGGCCCATATTGGCTCAGTTAGTAATTTCAGGAATTTTCCCAGTAGCCACTAGTATCTCTATTATATAAAATCTATGGTATTCTTATAAAATTTCTGGTCTTCGTTTAGAAGGTAACGGCTGTACGGCAATATAAAATCTCTGGTATTCTTGTAAAATCTCTGGTCTCCCTTTAGTATGTATAACGGCTATGCGGCTATATAAAGTATCTGATATTCTCATGAAAAAAAAATCTCTGGTCTTCCTTCAGTAGATAACGTCGACTTGGTTATATAAAATCTCTGATCTTCTTTTAGTAGGTAATGGCTATGCGACTATATAAAATCTCTGTTCTCCCTTTAGTATGTATAACGGCTATGCGACTATATAAAATCTCTGGTCTTCTTATAAAATCTCTGGTCTTCCTTTAGTAGGTAACGGCGATCTGGCTATATAAAATCTCTGGTCTCCCTTTCGTATGTATAACGGCTATGCGGCTATATAAAATCACTGGTCTTCTTATAAAATATCTGGTCTTCCTTTAGTAGGTAACGGGGATCTGGCTATATAATATTCCTGGTCTCCCTTCCATTTGCATAACGGCTATGCGACTATATAAAATATCTGATCTCCCTTTCATATGTATAACGGTTATGTGGCTATATAAAATCTCTGGTCTTCCTTTAGTAGGTATCGGCTATCGGGCTATATTTTCTATTAGTAAGTAACTGTTATTCGACTAAAGTAGTTATAGGCAGCTCTCTAGCGGGCCATTTGAATTTTGTCGCCAGGGGGCGCCACCGATGGCGCTGTTGATGACGTCATCAGAATACTGGCTTCTGATTGGTCAATTCAAATGGCCCGCTAGAGAGCCGTATGTGACGTCATAACCGAAAGTGCGTCATACCGGAAGTGAGGTCATACCGAAAGTGCGTCATACCGGAAGTGAGGTCATGTTGTTATGGCAATGAGGAGAAAGAGCCAATCGTTGAGCTTGGAAGCGTGTCTATGACCGGAAGTGTAAGGTTGTGAGGGCGGCCATCTTGGCTAACGAGCCAATGAGAGCCTTCGTTACAAGAGGATGGGGTCGCGAGAGAACACGAGAGGTCACGTGAGTTCACGAGAAGTCAACGGCTAGAGAGAGAAGTTGGGTTTTTCCAGTTTTCGGTTGAGAGTGAATCTATTTTTAGAACCGAAACTTTGGGTTTTTCCAGGTTTGTGAAACCAGTAGTAGGTGTCGCCACAGTCGAAGAGAATCATCAATTGCGCATGCGCGAGAAGCGGTAGGTCGAGCTGGAGTCAAGCTTGAACTAAGACTTGTACTAAGATTTGTAGAGTATGTACAAAGGGAGATCACTCTGTATAGCCTGTAGGAATGGGACAAAGGGGAGATCACTCTGTATAGCTTGTATGAGTAGGACTAAAGGGAGATCACTCTGTATAGACTGTATAGGTTGAACAAAGGGAGATCACTGTGTATAGACTCTATAGGTAACACATCACTCTGTATAGACTATAGGCGACACCAACAATTTGTTACAAATACCGCCGGAATTAAATAAGATTCTGGAATTGAGCAGGGAACAAACGTTGGTCGGCAACATAGTGTCGGATAATAGCATAGACTTGATGCCATTAAAACTCCTTAATTTTCATCTAAAAGAGGTGGCGGTGGGCATGTTTACGACGGGCAGCCCAGTAACATCGTCAAACACATGCCGTGTCCCAACGTAAAATTTTCCGAATTACACGCCGAGCACGTCGAACATCCCACGTTTTTAAAACTAAAACGCGACCGCATTACGGAATTAACTTTAGATGTCAAGAACGAAGACGGAGAACTCGTCGATAATCACGTGCTCTTAGAATTTAAGAAATTTTAAAACAATAAAAAAGATGTCTATGTCGGGATTTTATTACGAAGATTTAGAAAGGGAAGAATTGGCGAAAGAACTTTTGGAAGAAATTAAAGAAGAGGTAAACACCTTGACGAAGAATCGTCACATCATGAATACCTTCCAATTCGAGGTCAAAAACGGAAGACTTGAATCGATGGGTATTAAGATATTATTCGACGGTTTTGTGTTTAGACTCGGACTCTTGGGGGAATTAAACGTGACGTTAATCTTGAACGACGTCGAAAAAACGACTCATCAAACGAAAAACGGCGAGGTCGTAACGTTGAATCCTCCTCTACACGTGAAATCGGGCGACGTTCTAAATTTTAGCGTGAATAAAGGTTCCAAATCGGGGACCATCAACGGCGTCGTCGTATTAGACATTTAAAAAAAAAATTCCGTTTAATAAAAGATGAGTAAAAACGAATTATATCCGACGTTAGAAAACGACCCGCAACAATATCGTCTGCAGAGAATCGGCGAAATCGAGCAGACGTTTCGCCGGGAAATCGAAGCGAGAAAGAGCGTGCACAAGAAATACAAGAGAACGGTCAACACGACGGACGGGATAGACGCTGCTCTGATATCCGGAGGCATCGTCGTCGGCGGTCTCGGCTTTTTGGTGCCGATAGCCGGACTGCCCCTCCAAATCGTTGCCGTGGCGGTGGGCTCGGTGGGGTTGGCGATGAAGGGCATAAGGCGATTACTGCTGAAAAAATCGGAGAAACACATGAAGATTATAAAACTCGCGGAAAGCAAATTGAATTCCATCTCCGACCGCGTCAGTCGGGCCCTCGAAGACGGGAAAATATCGGACGAGGAATTTGCCCAAGTGTCGCACGAGTTGACCAAGTATCGCGACATGAAGGACAAACTCTACTCCTCTCACGAGGACCAAAAAAAAAGGGAGACGGTAAAGGACACGGACGATTTACGCAAGCAGCTCCTAGACCTCATAGGCAAGTCCGCTTCACTCTAAATTTATCGTTAGATTTTAAAGACAATATATATTTTTAAAATCTGTATAATGATCTAGTATATGGTCCTTTTGCGCAAAGAACTCGCCATATTCTCTATCGAGGTCCTCAACCCGCTCAACATTGATCAATGCTTCTTTAGCACGGTCTTTATACCTAAAATATTTTTCTAGACGTGATTTCAGATATTCTATACACAGTTGTTTGTCGTCAAGATGACACAGTATAAACATCATACACCTTGCACCAAACCATTCAGTGGTACTTAGGAAATCTATTAAAAGAAACATCTTCCATCTTGTACGCCCATCTGCATCGTCTACCCGGAGTTTATGACGATACGTCCAAGTTTCGTAACGTTCATTGTCGTAGCGCTGCAGAAGCCGCGTAAGTTCTTCGTCCCCCTCTACAACAGATTGAAGCTCTTCATTCATAATGCTTAGTGCGTAGTAAAAATTTAATCGTATCTTTCAATTTATCATTAGATTTTTAAGACATATTGTTTTAAAAATCGTGCAACTTTTTCAACGCCTGGAAATAGGCAGCCTTCGCATCGAATAAATCGACGAAATGGTCTGCATCTTCCATCTTTTCGAAATGGCTTACCCACGCTTCCCGCTTGGCCTCGAATTCGTAACACTTTATCTCTAACAGCCGGTCATCCTCCTCCATGCGTCTAATCTCTCGCACAAACTCTTCGTAAAGTTCTCTCATCTTTGTTATTTTTCCCTCACTTCTTTTATCCACGCTAGTTCTTGCTCGTTAATGGCGGTCAGTTCTTTGAGTTCTTCCTCGTTGATTTCTTTCATCTTTTCCCTCAACGCCTCGATGGCCTGCAGCGCTCTATCGTTGTCTTCTAGAATCACCCGAAGGAGTTCATCTAGCCTATCCTTGTGCTCCCAAAACATTTCCTCATCTATTTCATTCATCATTTTTTATATATAAAAAAAAATTTCTTAATCGCTTTTGGGGCGCCCGCGTTTTTTGTCGGACCTTTTATGTGTTTTATGCCATTTGTCTGCACGTTCTTTTCCCCCGCACGCATAACACGTTTCGTATTTAGTGGTATTTGTCATCCATTTTCTACAAGAAGCACAATATTTCAACGTATCGATTCCGCGCTCTTTCATGTAATCGTGATGAACGCTACAAGGCAACGAATTCGCAATGACCGAGAGTTTACACGGGTAATTTCTACGCATGCGCGGCATTTGGCACGTTAGTTTGTCTCCGGGCCAATAAATTAACACTTGGTCGTTAAACTGTTGACACGGTATTTCGTCGTTCATTAAAATCTGTTTTATACCGCGTACGTTAAACATGTTGTCCAATAAAATATACATTTTTATTTATTTATATATATATTTTAAATCATTTAACAAATTTTTTTTATTTTAAAATATGAAACGTCTTACCGAGATATTACTGTTCGTGTTGCTGTCGTTTATCGTTTTATGGGTTTTGCTAATATTATCCACGATATTATATATTTTACGCTTAGAACGTTATCGCAGAACGGAAAAATTGTTAAGAAAAATTGTGCGGTCTTTTTAAAGACGAAAAATGATTTAAGTAAAATTTTTCGTTATAAGAAATAATCATGGGATTCGTGACAATTGAGAATTGGAGAAATTTATGTAGGCACGAAACCAGCGCATTATAAAAAAATACCAGTATTCGAAGGAGGAAGTGGGACCGTTAGTTACACGTACCCCCCAAATGGAATCGTCCGGATTGTGGGAAAATCTGGACCCTTCTAGCAAAAGGTTAAACAATTATTCTATGAATTTTAGCTGTGGAAAAGAATTCGCCGATATGATGGGAAAAATTACGAAATTTTCAAGAACAAAAATAGAAGAACTCGCCCCGGAATTGAAAAAGGGGTAGAAAAAAACCTATTAATACCGAGAATGTCAATATTCTCAAGTATAAAGACGAAACCCCCGTTATATACCCGAAAGTTAAAATCGATAAAGATAAAAAAATAATATCTATTTTTTATAGAAAGAGAACAAAAGATGACCCCGTGAAAGGTAACAACTAACTCGTTAAAGTGAACCCCCTTGATTACGCGAAAAAACGATGTTTGGCGATTGGGTCTTTACATATAGAAAGCGTTTTTATCAATAATAACGTCGTATCCGTGCAATTCGTTTTAGACCAGGCAATCGTTATCAAAACGCTTTGCCATCACAAATTACCGGATTTGGGGACCAAGCAGACTTGGACTTAGATTCCGATACAGAATAAATGTCGTGAATTTGTAAAAATGTTTTTACAAAATACAGACATAAAGAAATTTATTTCTTTATATTAAAAATATGGATGTAGGCGATTTATTAGCGAATGATATACCTAGCAATGACATACCTAGCAATGATATATCTGCCAAAGACAGATTATCGGCCATCATCAGTTCCGGGCGTGCGCGTCATTTTTTAGGAAAAGACGTGACCCCTTCCGAGTTGGAAAAAATGAACGACAAGGAGGTTGAAACCTTGAGTCGTCTGTTAAACGCCCGACTCGGCATGCGTATGACTAAATCCATAGCAAATTCCCTCATTCATTTGTATTCGCAAGGACTTAAACATTTTTTCGACCTTAAAGACGAACCCAAAATGATTGAGGAATTGAGCGAAGACCCTTTCTTGGACAATGCCATCTGCGAAATGTGTTGTCATTTGTATTATAAATGGGGTTCGCTTTTAGCACCGTTTAGTATAGCCACCATTTCTAGTCGTCACATTATTGGATTTAAAAAATCTGACACTATAGAAAAACACGATGGAATTAGTAACGAAGCCGAAGAATCCGAAACGGGTGGAAGCGGGAAAGAAGGGTGCCAAACGTAGATGGGATAGCATTGCTATTGGCAACGATAGCAATGCTAATAGCAACGATAGCTATGCTAATAGCAACGATAACCATGCTAATAGCTGGAAATGGATAGTTGGTGGACTTATGGTTGTTGGATTTCTGGTCTACATAAAACCAGAACTAAAAGTAATTCCAAAACCAAAAGAATGAAAACCCAACATTCATGAAATGTATTTAAAAATGTTTTCTCTCTTAT
Organism: Atrina japonica; assembly: GCA_030159075.1. Lineage (NCBI taxonomy): Eukaryota > Metazoa > Mollusca > Bivalvia > Pterioida > Pinnidae > Atrina > Atrina japonica. The sequence goes on along the minus strand of BROG01001249.1, from coordinate 15,390 downwards.
TAAAAAAGATGAGTGAAAAAGATTTAGTAAACATGATGTATCACGCAGCCGTCAATACGGGGATTGCCATCGGATACGCACAATTATCCAAGAAATTTTTAAAGATGCAAGCGCCTAAACTGGATTTCGAACCAAAAGATTTCGGGATGCTCGTCCTCGAGTTTGCGCTCGCTAATTACACCAAAGACATGTTAGTCAAAAAGGGAATCATTCCCGCCGACATCATGAAATAAAAAAACGTCTAGTTTAAAAAATGGCAACGATAGCGATGATGTTAGGCGGTGCCGTCGTAAACGCTTTGGCCTTTACCGGCTCGCAATTTTTATTCTCGAATCACGAGGAGCAGAAAAGACACGACAAGGCCGTGGAAAGACTGACCAAAGCCAGAGACGAATAGAATCACAAACGAGCGAAAAGATTAGATTTTTTAAACGAGAGATTGAAAAAAGAAGGTCACGCCTTATACACGTTCAAAGAGGTAGACGCGGCGATGCGCCTCTATTCCGACATGACGGGAGAAGAAGACATGCCACCGGAACCGAAATTGAGCGATTTTTACGAACCCTCCGAAGACCAAAAAGAAAAAAAGAAATCGCCTTCGTGTTGATAGGGACGGGTTTAGTATTTTACACCGTAAAAAAATATGTCATTTAAAGAAATATAAATTACGTTAAAAATGGAAAAGATATATTACAGTCCGAGCGGATATTGGAAAGGAAAAACCGCCAAAAAGAAATTGACCAAAGCGGCCCACGTGAGCGAAAAGGAAGCGTTCGATTTTCTCAAAAAACAAGACGTTTGGCAAATCTATTTGCCCGCGCCCAAGAAAATCGTGCGACTAAAATTTGAAAACGTGGAGGAAAACGACACTCACCAGGCCGATTTATTGTTTTTGCCACACGATAAAGTGGTTAAGAAAACGTATAAATACGCGTTAACGGTGGTAGATGTGGGAACTAGATACAAAGAAGCGGAACCTTTAACGACTAAAGACAGTAAAGAAGTGGCCGATGCTTTCGAAAAAATTTACGGAAGACATGTAACATTTCCAAAATTATTACAAGTAGACCCCGGTCGCGAATTCATGGGCGCCGTATCTAAATTAATGTCTAAACACGACGTGAGAATAAGAAAGGGAAGAGTAGATATTCATCGCGACCAAGCCATCGTCGAAAGATTTAATAAAACTTTGGGATAACAGCTGTTTACCTATCAATACGCCCAAGAGATGAAATCTAACGACAGAAATAGAGAATGGGTAAAACGGTTACCGGAAGTCGTAAAAGCGATTAACAAACAGACAAAGCCGCCCGAAAAAGTAGAACCCGTCTATAAATTTCAACCACCAATCAGCCCCTTTTCTAAAGTTAGATATTTGTATCAACCAGGCGAATTAGAGGGAGGTAAAAAAAGAGCCACGGACCCCGTCTGGAGCGTCGATAAACACGAAATAGATAGACATTTTAGAATGCAGGACATCGACGTGTATTATCTAAAAGAGCCGGCGCCGCAGAGAAATTTCGTCAGAGAAGAATTATTAGTCGTCGAATAAAAAAATTATTATCGATAAAGATAATAAATTTTAATATCCGTAGGGAAGTGTTTCATAATTGTCCGTAATCACTCGTTTATCGTAACATAACGTGAAATCTTTCTCTTGATAGTTATTCACTATTCGTTTGGTTTTAGAATCTCTCGTTATGGCGTTTTCTCTGACGGTCGTAATCCTTTTACGCGTTTCTTTTACGATGTCAGTCATCGTGTCTTGATTGATGTAAAGAGAATTTTCGTAATTCAAACTAAACCCTTTGACTTTACACAATTGTTTCGTATGAATAGGATTTAGGTCCGGTGGCACACCAAGATTTTATAAAATCACCGTTTAATTCGTCTGTCAAATCGCCTAAATTATCTCCCGTTTCTATCGTTACACCGTCATCGCGGTCTATATACCATACGCTATCGGTGTCAAATCCTAAAACTCTATCGCCGAGTTTATCTAAAACAAGATTCTTGCGTGGGCCGTCGTTTAACAAGCTATGAAAATATTAATATCCTTACATTTGTCGACGAATTGCCCCTTTAAATCGTATGACATCTGGACCATTTCGTCGTTTATAAACTGAATGTTAAGATTATCTATTTTGTCATCCAATAATATGTCGTAAAATTCTTTCGGTTCGTTTACGTATTTATTTTGTTTCATGTTAACTCTTTGACCAAATTTACCCCAAAGAGAATTGAGGCATAATTTAGATATCGCGCGCATGCCCGGATTATGGTCTATTTTACCTAAGTCGATACCTAATCGTTCTTTGACGATTTTTTTATAATGTTCTTCCGATTCGTAAGGCGTGCCGGGACCGACCTTTAATGGAGCTTTCCATCTTGATTTTCATAAAATTTTAATTTAAATTGGTCTATTTTACCTAAGTCGATACCTAATCGTTCTTTGACGATTTTTTTATAATGTTCTTCCGATTCGTAAGGCGTGCCGGGATTGACCTTTAATGGAGATTTCCATCTTGATTTTCATAAAATTTTTAACGTATTCTTTGAAAAGGTCCGTGTCTTCGGTGGTGTATTGAAAATCCCAAACTTCTTAAATTTTATCTATCTTATAACCTTTATCCATTGCCTTAAGTAACTCGGGAGTACACCACGTTCCCATAAAAGACCTTTGTTCGTCGGTGTGCTCGCACGTCTTCATTTTTAATTCTGCGCACGTTTTACACAGCGGAAACAAGAGTTTTTCGGCATTTCCGCAATTCATTTTTACGGGTAAAACGGGATGATATAATTTTCTAGACGGAATTACTTTACATTTTATGAATCCCAACCAATTTCGGTCGATATGCTCGGGGTTTTATATTTTAGTGGGGTGACGGACCGGGTATTTTTTATAAAACTGATCCGTAGGATATAAACTAACAAAATCTACGTATCGTCCTTTTTCTTTTCCGTCGAAATCGTAAATTAACTTGGTGACATTTGTTCTACCGCCGAAAAAGGCATCTCGGGGATTTAATGGGGTTGCAATCTCTTTACTTTTTATAACTTTTTTATCGCATTCCCAAACCTCTATTAAATTGTAACCGGCCCGTTTTATTTTCGCGTTTTTAATGTCGGTTCGTTTTCTAAGCGTTTCCATATCTATTTGGTTCTTGGTATTAATAGTATCTCGGGTGAAGCACTTTTCACACCCGTGCCAGAAACAACCTTGCAATTCGTAAACCGTATTTGTTTCTTCGCAATATCCGTCGACTTTACCGATACCGGATATATTAAATTCACCGCCGTTCAAAGCGTGCCTAATGATGAAATTGTCTCTCTCGGCCAAATAGTCGAGCCAAGAAATGGATTGCACGCTGTATGTTTCGTGATTGATATTATCTTTATAGACGGCTATTGTTTTTTCGGACATGTAATTACTTCTATAAATAGTCATGCAAACAGAAGCTATCGTCACGTACTGTAGCGGGTCTATATTTTACAACTCGATAAAATCTTCCCTGAATTTTAACATAGACCGCCGTAATATATCGACGTCCGACGTGCAATATTCCCTTAATTCTTTCTTGAAATCAAATGCGTCGTTTTTTCGCGCATTATACCATTCTAAAAAATCTTTTCTATTTTTGGCGCTCATATAATCGTAACCGTAATGTTTTTTGCTAGGTAACGGCCCCACGTAATTTTGGTTACACGGCTTGTTGAAAAAATGCGGAAAATAACCCTTCTTTAATTCTTTTAGTCCAAAAGTTCTCGGAAAACCCGCTAGAGCAGATTGGACAAAATTTATGGAATCTATAAATCCAATTCCTTCGGCTTGCATGTACATGATTTTCGTACCGTTGTAAATGCAATAAGGTTTAATGTTATGTTCTACGAAATATTTTAACAAAAATTGCGCGTCGTATGCTTTAGCATTGTGGGCTATAAATGTACCTTTTTATCCAAAACAAACTTGCAAAATTCGTCTATAGTAGAAAATTCGTGTTGTTCGCCGGAAAAATCCTGGCAAACGATTAAATTCGGTATGTGAACATCGGTGTCTTGAGTCGCTTCTATGTCGTAAAAATAATAGTCCGTCGTTCGCGTTTTACAGCTGTAACATTTTTTCTCCTCGGTGCACTTTGACGATTTGCACTTTCCACCCTTACACTCTTTCTTAAGCATAAAACACTTGTGGTCCGACCGTCATATCGCAATATTTTTTTTTACAATTCGGGCATTCGGAATGACCGCATATATGTTTTTCCAGGTTTTTGACCATTTGTTGGCACTCTAAACATTTCTGAACTATTAAACAAACCATATCCGTTCCGCCGTATCTCCTTCCCCTGTCACGTTTATGTTCGTTAAAACATTCTTCGCCGAAAAACGTTCTGTTACAATCGCCGCATACTTTCCTTTCTCCACCCGGGCAATTAAAACCGAAGCACGAAAAACATTTTATAAGGCATTTGTGGCGGTCTCGTTTATCGTACGATTTTTTACAAGTATGACAGTAATGTTTTTACCCAAAAACCCCGTCATGCTCGTAATCACATCGAAGAGGTTTTTTTTTCTTATAGATTCAAGATTCTTTATTTCTCTTTAGGTTGACAATTCAACATTGAGAACATATTATAAACATTTTAACATAATCAAAATGGAACACGTGAGTGAACATTGTAAATAACAGAATATATATATATATATATATATATATATATATATATATTATATATATATATATATATATATATATATATATATATACACACATATATATATATACACTTGACTTGTACACAGTTGACAGTAATTAACCAGGAGGGTTGACCCTCTTGTTTATAACATTAATGAATTGCTGTAATTTGTTTAGTGTGCGGAGATTGTTAGTTGAAAATAACTCTTGAAACTTAATAATGTTAGGTCTAGTATAAAACTTTTTTGGAATATATAATTTTCGTAATTCGCTTAAGGATGTACATTGCAATATATAGTGAAACTCATCGCCAATATCTATGTTACATAAATTACATTTTCTTTCTCCCCTTGGTATGTTAAACCATCTACTTAATTCGATGGGTAGCTTGTGATTTGTTTTCCTGAATCGAGCTAATGATTTAATTTTTGGATTAGGTAAAAAGGATAAAATATAATTTTGACATTTCAAAATAGAACCTGTGATAATATCGTACATTACACCTTTACCAGAGTTCAAACAGTCTGATGACCAAGTTTGCTGAAATTGGTCATGTAATATTTGTTTTGAAAAATTTAGCAACCAAGTCTTATTATCTACATACTGTATATCCCATATATAACTCAAACACTGTTTTAAGATTTTGAATCCATTTTATGTTTTGCCCAATGCATGACTTTCTATGAATCAATTTATACATTATACACGAAAATGTGGTCTGTTTACCAGTAACGATACTATGCCAGTAATTAAGTAATCTTGTTTTAATTTGTATAGATAATGGAACTCTTCCTAATTCCCCATAAATCACTGGATTTAAGATTTAACAATAGTCTACAAAAATTTAAATGAACCTTTTCAATCATTTCTAAATTACCAAACCCTCAAACCTCACACCCATAAAGTAAAATTGGTACAATTATTTTATCGAACAAGTTCAGTTTATCAACAATAGAAAGATTAAGATTCCTAGCCTTCTTTAGTAATGCAAACATGGCATTTGTAGCTTTAATTGCTAAATATTTCTTGGTTTCAACAAAGGAACCTGTTTTTGAAAAAAATATACCAAGGTATTTAAAATGTTTAACAATTTCCAATATTTGATCATTAAATGTAAAATTAAAATTGTTTGATATTCAACCTTTTGAAAAAATCATAACTTTCGTTTTTTCAATATTAACATGCAATTTCCACTGATTACAATAATTGGAGAAACAATTCAGTTGATATTGTAAGTCTTCACATGACTCAGACAGTAAAACAGTGTCATCCGCATAAAGGATGATTATGATGTTTTAAAAATAAAATTAACTCCCCTTCTATTTCATCAGATATGGAGGAGACACCTTTTACATCATTAAGTCTTAGAAAATCAATATATTGCAAACAAAATAGGTGATAAATTTTCTCCTTGTCTCACTCCAATTTTACATGGGAAAAAATCAGAAGAACCGTTATTTAATGATATTCTAGACTTACTACCATTATACATGTTAAAAATCACATTAAAACATTTTCCTGTAATATTATATCTAAATAATGTTTGCCACAATCCAGTTCTCCAGACTTTATCAAATGCAGCTCTAAAGTCTATAAAGGCACAAACAAGTTTTTTTTTTCAATAAAAATGATAGTTCTACTATACTATATAATGTTAACAAATTATCAATTGTAGAATAATTAGGTCTGAATCCGGTTTGGTTTTCACATAACAAATCATAAATGTATTGAAGTAAATAATTTACCCATACAACTTAACAATGTGATGGGTCTATAGTTTGCAGGATCTTTGTCATTACCTTTGTTTTTATAAATTGGTACAATATTTCCAAGTAACCATGCTTCTGGCAAAATACCAGTATTGAAAATTAAATTAAATAACTTACAATATAAAGGTAACATAATATCTATAGAAGAGACAATATATTCATTCAAAATTTCATCAACCCCTGAGCTTTTATTATTTTTTAAAAGTTTCACAGACCTTAATATTTCATCCTCATTAATTGGATCATTTAAAAATAAATTACTTTCATTATCATTTCCAAATGGAAAGTGATCATTGTTATCACTTTCTTGATTTGTATTTATATTTTTGAAATAATCATAAAAATCGTTTATATTGGCATTACCCTTAAAATTATCCTTTTTGTTAATAATTTTCCAATATTCCTTTGGATAAGACTTACTAAGATTTCTTATTTTTCTCATTAGCTGAGTTCTATACTTATTCATACTTTGATCTAAAACAACTTTATACCTTTTTTAGTGATACGCAACTCTTCTTTAAAAAATATAGATCCATACTTTTTTATACAACCTCTTGGTTCTACAAAAATGTTTACGAGCTTTTCTACAATCCTGGTTAAACCAGTCTTTTGAATTATGTTTACAATCAATCTTTCTTTTTTGTTGAAAAACACCAAAGGTTCTTTTTGCTGATTCTAACAAAATATATCAGCAGTTTTTTCAAAAATATTGTTAACAGTATCACTGTGCACATTATTTTCATCAGTTTTAATTAATTATTTCCAAAATTCTATTTACTTTTTCAATATTAATGTTTTCACAGTACTCAGTTGATTTACAGGTTTCCCAAACTTTAATTCTTTCAGTAGTACTGGAAAAATCGTGATCAATAGTTAACCTATCATTTGCATTTTGTTTACTCTTTATTTCACATGACAAAGGTAAATGAATATCAGAATACAAAGAAGAAAAATCTAAAATATTAAAATTATTTACGAGTTTCATAAATTCAGTCGTACATATACAATAGTCGACTACGCTTGACTTTGTGGTCGTAAAGTTACCTCCCTCTAGTCTACCATTTAAAATATACAGGTTATTTGATTTGCAAAAACTCAACAACTGATTGCCATAATTATTTTTCTTTGGATCTAACGATTTTCTTTTCAGTGGGATTCCCATTAAATTAAGTTTATTAACATCAGAAAGTAAATCTAAATCTGGGTCTTCAAAATTGATTTCATGAAAAAAATAATTCTACAGGTTCGTGAAAATCATCACAATCTGCTACTCGTGAATTAAAATCACCAAGTAAACATATTTTATTGTAATTACAATTAAAATCAAACAATTCTCTTTCAATTTCGTCAAAAGCATCGTTATTACTGTAGGGAGATCCCTCTGGGGGTATATATATACAACACCAAAAACACAATCACCATCAGCATGTAAAATCATGCGATCAACTTTAAACCAAAAAACATATTTACAATCTGTATAAATTGGTGTGATGTGTCCAGAAAGTGACCGTTTGTAACCAAACATAATTCCTCCAGATCGACGAAACGCTATACCATGTCTATGTTTAGCCTCAAAAATAAAATTTTCTAATTCAATATTATCTAATTTATCAGTTTTAGTTTCCATGAAACATAAAATATCGTAATCATTTGTAAAATTTGCAAATTCTGGGTAATTCAAACGTTTTTTTAAACCACACACATTTAAACAGAGAATCTTTAGTTGACTATTAGGGCGTGTCCCCGAGAGTTGGAAAAAGGCTCAAGTCAGTGCCATATACAAGAAGGGAAATAACCGATTGGCAGGTAACTACAGGCCAGTTAGCTTGACATCAATCATATGCAAAGTGATGGAGACTTTAGTGAGGGAACACGTCATCAAACATATGGAAAATCACAAACTGTTCACGGATAAACAATACGGCTTCATGTCAGGAAGATCAACAGCCCTGCAACTACTTAAAGTCATTGATACATGGACAGACGCTTTAGACAAAGGCTTATCAATAGACTGTATTTATATGGACTTCCAAAAAGCGTTCGATTCAGTACCCCACCAACGATTACTTGGAAAACTACAATCTTATGGAATCAACGGCCAAGTTCACCGGTGGATTACTGACTTTCTATCAGGAAGGCAACAGCAGGTGGTGGTGAACGGTGAGGCTTCAGAATGGAGCAACGTTACTTCGGGCATCCCACAGGGATCAGTACTGGGGCCACTCCTGTTCGTGATACACATCAATGATCTACCAGTGTCCGTATCTTCCGAGGTATATCTCTTTTCGCCGACGACACCAAAATATTCAATATCATTCAAACCATGGACAACATAACGACTCTCCAAGAGGATCTACAGAAATTGGAAGAATGGAGTGATAAATGGCTATTGAGATTCCACCCAGAAAAATGTAAATACATGCATATTGGGAAACGTGCTGATAAATACACATACCAGATAAACAACACAGACTTGGAGCAAGTGCAAGAAGAAAAGGACATAGGAGTTATCATAGACAGTGAGCTGAGCTTTGACACCCACATCAGTGAAAAGTGCAAAAAGGCAACATCAATGTTTGCAATGCTCAGAAGAACTTTCCATTTTATGGACGCAGAAACATTCACCCCCCTATACAAATCGATGGTAAGAACCCACCTCGAATACGCCAGCTCTGTTTGGGCACCATACAAAATGAAACATATAGAACAAATCGAGGCGGTTCAGAGAAGAGCAACAAGACAATTACCTGGAATGAAAGACTTGACATACCCAGAAAGACTGAAGAAGCTGAAATTACCCACTTTGAGCTACAGAAGGAAAAGAGGAGACATGATCGAACTATACAAACCTACCAGTGGAAAATATAAAATAGATCACATAAGCATGGTGAAACTCTGGAAAGATACAACATCCAGACCAAGTGGGAGGGGAAACACACTGAAAATATTTCCGGAAAGGTCGAATAGTATTCTTCGGAGAAACTCCTTCGTGCAGAGATCTACCCCCTGTGGAACGACTTGCCAGAGTGTGTTGTGAAAGCGGGGACACTGAACACTTTCAAAAATAGACTAGATAAGTTTTGGGAGAACCAGAATATTCTATATGATGATTTTAAATCTGCCATGTCAATGTCCGGAAGTCATACAAGAAGTGCTCTAGAAAGATATATCTCGGAGTCCGGCGTAGAGGAAACCGTATAGGGACCTGTGCTGGAATATAACCATAAGTAACCATAAGTATTACAGAATTAAGAGAGTCAATTAACCAAAGTTCTGGACTCACATTTTCCGGTTCGCTAAGCTTCCCCCCATGGTCCTCCTAGCGCCGCCCACGACGTCCAGTGGCTTGTCTGTACGAGTTATCGTTCGTCGTCGTAGATCCAGGCGTGAATATTGGCGCATTGGGTGATAGCGGGCTTGTGGCGGATCCATGTGTGGGTTCACGACGGCCCGTTTCTTGTGGAATAAATAACTGGTCATCAACATATAACTTGTCGTATACAAGGACTGCTTTGCGCTGTTGTCTTTTGGCTGACTTATAATACGGATATAGCTTTTTCCTCCGTTCGTTGATTTCTTTCGGATATTGTTCATTTACACCAAATTTATTATTTTCAATACCACGCAGCTTAGACGCTGCGCTTTTCCTGACAGTTTCTCTTTCCTTGTAGTTGACAAATTTTGCCACTATTGCCCTCTGTTTACCGTTGATTTTCCTGCCAACTCTATGTACCCTATGAAATTTAGGCAAATTGTCGGGTTCAATTTCCATTTTTCTAACTAAAAACTCATTCAGGGCATTTTCCGTGTTTTCGTCAGCTGATTCTGTTATTCCCGTGAAAATCAAATTATCCCGCATGCTGCGAGCTTGTAGATCGAGTTTATCTTCTCTCAGCTTTTCTATGTCCGTTATAACATTACGTAAATTATTTTTCAGAGACACATTTTCGCTTTCGATATTAGCAAAGTTTTGCTTCATATTTTCAGACATTGTCAAGTTTTCCTCAAATTTTTCGTTTATGAAATTCGTACCTCTTTCCACATCACTGAATTTTTGTTTTAGTGAGTTGACATCTTTGTTTACATTTTCAAGGGAAATCTCAAAGTTTTTCAGTCTACTTTCAATCAAATCTAGTTTTGCTAGTTTTGTTACAACATGATCTATTTTTGATGACATTTGATCAATTTTCATTCCATAGTCTACCTGAGAGAATGAACTTACAGGTACCGCTACTGCCGGATTGTGCGGCTGATACCCCTGTATTGGTGAACCAAACTGATTGACCACGGGAAAAGTGGATGCGTTGTTACCCTGTACATTTTGTGATTGCATATTCACAGGTGATATCGTTCCACACGGGGTAGAAAAACAATGGTTGGCTGACAAATTCATAGCTATTGTTTTCCACGGAATCATTGACACACTGAGATTTACTCACCGCCTGAATTTGAACTTTACTATGATTTTCATTGTCACTGCTTGTATTTCCTTTTTTCCGTTTTTCTCCTTTTTTCTTCTTTTTTTGACTCTTTTTTCGGACTCATAGGATTGCCCTATAGTTATTTAAATGCATTTCAAAACTTCAAATTTTAGAAAATTTGTATTTAAGTACCTTAAATCTCCAAAAAGTCGCTCTGGATAAATTCGTGTGGTCACTCACTCACGCATGCGCATAGCTTATAAAGATATACCGCGTCGTCATCGCTTACTTCGCTCGTATAAATAATTTCGTTAAATAGATCACCGTCCACTATGTTTATCTGCACGCCCAAGTGATTGGCAAACGTTTTCACGTCTTCTAAAGTAGAGCCGTGCTCCTGGACGAGAACCCCCGCTTCTTCGTGAAGTTTTAACGCTTCGACTCTTTGTAAATTTCGACTCATATTGAAACCGTTTTGAAGCTGGGATTTCGTCCATTTATCTTTACGTTTGTTGGCAATCGCCGTCACGATGGCTCGAGCCAAACACGTAGTATCGTCGTTTTTTATCGTTATAATACTTCTTCTCGACGACGAATTTGCCTTTGTCACCGGTTCTTTGGGTCCCCCCGTGCCTCTTAGCATTTTTGTAGACTGGACGACTATTTCTACTTCTTCTATGGGCACCTCATAATATTCTATATATTCTTCCAATGCTTTGAATAAATTTTTGGCTAAATCGTCCGAGACGGTTATATATCTTGTACTGAACGGTTTCGGGAAAATCGGGTGATTGATGATAACACGAATTCTATCACCGTTTTGTAAATCTCTATCGTGTATCACCAAATTCACGAGGTCTAGAAATAAACGGTCTATATTTATAAGCCTTTGCCTCAATATGATTACTTTATATTCATCAGAGGTGGTACCAAACTTTAGCCTGTATTTCCGAGCAAATTTTGTCAAAACGATATGTTTGCCCCTCGTTCAATTCTCTTTTATCGGAATCGCTTATAGGTCGTTTATTTCTAGCAGGACGCGGTTCGTTGCTTGCCGTTAAATCCATTAAATTTTTATCGAAGAATTTGTCTAAAGCCGCCTTTGTCCATACGCTTTTGGGTTTTAGAGGCGTTTTAAAAGAAAGGTTAGATGGGATTGGTAAATCCAATAACGGTTTGACACATTGATTCGTAATAATCATTTTAATAGACGTAAATTTTTTTATAGTATTTTCAACTCTCTACATTATATCATTGGACACCTGTGCCCCATCTATATATAACTGCGAGTCTTACCTGCTGACTACCAGACCGTGTCGGGTTTATATATAACTGCGGTTTCATCTATCGCGGAAATTGAATTTATGTATGACCTATATGGTTTAAATGGCCCCTCTGTCGTGAGTGACGTATAGATACAAGTTTATGCGATAAGTTATATCAGCGATATATAAAGCTAATATTAGCTTTATATATCGCTGGTTATATATCACCCAATCTATATATAACTGCGAGGAACGTTCGTTTACCTGTTGACTACCAGACCGTGTGAGGTCTATATATAGCGCGTGGAAGGAAATTTAATTTATGTCGGGCCCTCGGGACATATAGTAGTGACTCTAGACTTTACACTCGCCCTTCACGAAGAATTCCGGATTGTCGAGAAAATATTGAACAATGTGCTGAAAACAGACAATTATTGAAAAATTGCACGTGCTAACTGGTAAAACAATGCTTCATTTACGATCCCATATCATATTAAATCAACATTTCAGGTTAGAAAACCGGAATTCAGTCTCTGGTCTCCCTGTTTACGATCGAGAGTCTCTGGTCGACCATGTGGAAATCTGCATGAAACGGCGCATATAAACGTTGCAAATGTATTAAAATGATTAAATAATTATCTTAAATTATATATTTGGTCATATTTAGGACATACTATGGAGTTTTGACCCCTTTTGAGTATCTGGTCTCCTCTGGTCTTTTCTGGTCTTCCTGTAGTACCACCGCACTTTCCTACTTTCGTTTGCGATTCTGATAGGTGCGGTCGATCGTTTTAAATTCCTTGTTTATTTCCAATCTACAGAACTTAATATCTTGCAGAGGCTTTGTCATCACAGTCATATTTTCTACCAAGACAGAAGGAACTTAGATTGATTCTAGGTATTGTATAAATCGATATTTTTATGACGTTTTTCCTTTTTTCCCTTTTTTAAAGTTACGTTTTAATTTGAATTAATTTCTTTTTCTATTTGACGTCCATGCGTTATACTTCCCACCTTGACGTTTCAGTAGGAAAAAGCAGTTTTTAAGACTTCCCGTACAAGATTTGATCTGCCCAAAGAATCTGTCCGTCTGAACAGAAAATAATATTACTATAGCAGGTAACGGGAATTTTTAACGGAACATTTAAGGCATTTTACCAGCGAAGTCCATATGACTTCCGGATCAGTTTAGTGGACTGTTTATTCTCATTATAATTAGCCTACTTGTCACTTATGTTTAAAAATTGATTTGTTTTTTCAGCAGAAATATTTTTAAAATGCTAGAAATGCTTTTATTGAACACTAGAAATTAGTTTAAACAGTAAATAGGGTAATCTGTTGAGATTTCCGGACCGATAGACCCTTGTTAAAATTGACAGATCGCTCTTAGATTCTATCTTGTAGGCTACTCAATTCACTCAGCATTGAAAATATTTATGTCTTGTGTGTTTAATAATTAGTGTGATAGTTAAATGAATTAACTAAAATTATATTTCATATTTTCAAACAGGCACTGCCTGACTACAACATCGCAGATTTCCAAGGGGAAGTAACCCCACAATCCATTCTGGCATTCATTAAATGTAAAAATGCTTGGATATATTGCTGATTGTATTAAAATAAAAACAGAAAATTTGATGTATATTTTCATGTAGTTCATATATATGTTCTTTTGATATATATTTTTTAAAAAGAACTCTACATTTAAAAAATTTGTGCTGGTGTAATAGTTATAAAACATTATTTTTACAGGTTGTACTTCAGGTAAAAATCAATCAGTCAATTACATCATCTGGGTATATATTATTATTTATAGGTGAAATAAAAACCCTTTGTTTACTTCAGGAGATCCTGGTTATATCCTGTGGGAAATTACCCTGCACGAAATTGTATCGGTACGAAAATTCCCGGATTCTTATAGCAGCAACATATAAGTTTAAAGCCTAGGTCTAATATATTGCTGGTATGGTGACCACCCAGTATTCAGAAGGTCTGATAGTTCAAGGGTCTGATGGTTTCAAAGTTCTATAGTCAAAAGGTCCATTAATAGTTAAAAAATTAGATTGTCCCGAGGCCCAATTGTTTGAAGGCCCAATTGTCTGAAGACCCAATATATTCCCCCAAAACTGAGGTTGCATATCCAAGATTTGTAAAGTCACTCGATGTCACTGCTACTGGACTCTGCTCTGTAATCATCTTTCGCTTTGATGACAAGGTAACTATAGGTTCCAGAAAAGGAAACATAACCGTCAGAGGTTGAGAACATGAATATAGGGTACTTACATGCACAGACCCAAAACAGAGGGTAGGGAGGGTTAACTGGGCATCTGGACCCCCTTGGGTCATCCCAAAATTACTATTATGCATAATTTTTCATAGAAATTGCTTCAACCAATGCTTTAAAAGCCTCTCCTTCTATGGAATGCCAAATAAACAGAAACTCAAATAAATATAAATAGTAAACAGAAACTCAAATAAATATAAATAGTCAATGTCCTTTTGATCTACGATGGATGGAAAGAGGAAGCTGGATTTTGTAAATTAGTTTTTTTATTTGTTTGGGTTATTGATGAAAAAAATTGCCAAGGGCATGGAAGAAAACATTGAGCTCATTCTGTAATTCATTATCCCCAAGAATGAAGGAAATTTGATCAATGACTAATGTTTTTCATAAAAATTTGTCATGAGCATCACTTCAATATAAAAGTAGGGGAGGACCCCTATGCAGACCCCCATCTCAAATAACCATTGGAATTCAAGGAAATCAATGATCTCTCTATCACCGTCTCCCTGGGATCCCACCAGCTTTTGTTCTGAACCCGCTGAGGGATCCATGGTGCCTTTTGACCACTTGTCCTTCTTGAAAAAAAATGTATTCCCTCCTTACAACAAATACTGGATGCACCCCCATATGACTGTATAGTTTTGAAATATTGCATAGGATATGTAAGATGTACAGTAAGAAAAATGCTCCCCACCTCCAATCTCATATGCTAACTACTCAACTGCTTTGTTACCTTCCAGTGAGTTGAAATTTGATCTCTATAGCACGATCCCTTACAAGCCTCACAAATCCACCAATTTTTGTCAGGTTTGGGGGGGACTGCCAGGTCCAACTCCATCTGAGGCCAACCTCTGGACAGGGAGGGAAATCAGACCCCCTGTATCCCCATCTAGATCCATGCATGCATATTTTTCATAAATTATGATTCCTCTCCTATTTTACGAGATTGACAAGGTCA
>BROG01001248.1:67500-88025 GCA_030159075.1 Atrina japonica | reverse complement strand
CGGAAAACACTACACTTGACTGGGGCGATTATGATTTACCGGAACCGCCCATCGAACCTCGAGGAGGCCAACGAGAACGCTTAAGAACGGACGAACTCGTGGACGAGTGGAAAAAAGCGACGGGAGGTAGCGATAAAAGTCAAAATTTACATCCGACGAAAGAGGTAATTTATACGCCATAGGAGATGACGGTACTCCGATTTATTAAACGATAAACGTAATCCTAGTAAACTTTTGGCGGCAAGAACGTTAATACTTAAATACCATACGCTATTTGTTAGAGACCTGGGTTTATACGAACAGTTTCCAGAAATAAAAACGGCAAGGAATGTACAACGCCAAGTCGAGGAAATAGAAATGGATGTTTTTAACGGAAAACGATTAGCCGAT
The DNA here is from genome assembly GCA_030159075.1 of Atrina japonica. Taxonomy (NCBI): domain Eukaryota; kingdom Metazoa; phylum Mollusca; class Bivalvia; order Pterioida; family Pinnidae; genus Atrina; species Atrina japonica. The sequence continues at coordinate 87,635 of BROG01001248.1, read as the reverse complement.
GGAATAGAAAAATTATCGGATAGTATGCAAGAACTCTACGCTGAATTATCGGATAGTAGGCAAGACGTGGAATTACCCACGAGAGAATTATTGAGGTTGGATAAAAGTTTAAAAACCATTTAAGGTTCTTTACGCGTTCAAGTCGAATTGTTAATACCCATAGGAACTACGTCCGTTAAACCTCCGTCGCCGCCGCCGAACAAAGAGGGTGGATTACAAGAATGGCTTAAAAAACAATTAGATGCCGTCGGAAAATTGTTGGCGAGATTTTTTTGTTTTCGTGATCATTTTGCGGTTTAGGCACAATTTGCTCTTGAGGTTTAGGTATAACTTGTGGAGCCGCCTGTTTTTGCGGTTGTGACTTTAATGTTTTCGAATTCAGCTCGACGTTCAACCCCGGTTTTGCTTTTTCGGGAGCGATTAAAATTTCGTTATTGTACTCGACGATGTTGGGGTCGATTTTTAATTCCATGTTACTGGGCATCATGTAAAATCCCGGATAGATGACGAAATCGACTTTACTGTTGGCAAATTTCAAGCAATCTTCGTAACGAGAAATGTCGGCGGGCAAATCGAGGGGCCTATTAATCGCGTCCTCGACGTCGCTCAGAAATTGTTTTGGGGCATCCAACGACGTGGCGTTGTTGGATAAAAATACGATGAGAATAAGAATCGAGAACGATCCCGTCAATTTGTTACAAACACCGCCGGAATTAAATAAAATTCTGGGATTGAGCAGAGAACTAATGGTGGGCGCCACCATCGTTTCGGATAATAGCATAGACTTGAAGCCTTTAAAACTCGTTAATTTTCATTTGAAAGAGGTGGCGGTAGGGCACGTTTACGACGGACAACCCAGTAACATCGTCAAACACATGCCGTGTCCCAACGTAAAAATTTCCGAATTACACGACGAGCACGTCGAACATCCCACGTTTTTAAAACTAAAACGGGACATCATTACGGAATTAACTTTAGAAGCGAAGAACGAAGTCGGAGAAGTCGTCGATAATCACGGTTACCCCGTTCACGTGCTCTTACAATTTAAGAAATTTTTTAATAATTTTAAAAAGATGGCTATGTCCGAATTTTATTACGAAGATTTAGAAAGGGAAGAATTGGCGGAAGAACTTTTGGGACACATTAAAGATGTAGAAAGACTGACAAAAAATCGTCGCATCATGAATACGTTTCAATTCGACGTCAAAAACGGAAGACTTAAATCGTTGGGCATTAAAATATTATTCGACGGAGTTGTTTTCAGAATTGGGCTTTTAGGTGAATTAAATGTGACTTTAATCTTGAACGATGTCGAAAAAACGACTTATCAAACGAAAAATGGTGATATCATAACATTAAATCCACCTTTACAAGTGAAAGCGGGTGATATTTTAAATTTTAGCGTGAATAAAGGCTCTAAATCGGGGTCGATCAACGGTGTAATCGTATTAAACGTTTTAAAAAAGTTTTTGTTTAATAAGATATGAGAAAAAACGAATTGTATCCGACGTTAGAAAATGATCCGCAACAATATCGTCTATAGAGAATCAGCGACATCGAGCAGACGTTTCGTGGGGAAATAGAAACGAGAAAGAGCGTGCACAAAAAATACAAAAGAGCGGTCAACGTGTCTGAAGGCGTGGACGCCACGCTCCAAGCCGGTGGTGTCGTCATCAGCGGCATCGAATTTTTTATTCCGATAGCCATGCCCATTCAAATCGTTGCCGTGGTAGTGGGATCGGTTGGTTTAGCGATGAAAGGTATAAGGCGATTGTTGACAAAAATCCGAAAAACACATGAAAATTGTAAAACTTGCAGAGAGTAAACTCAATTCTATATCGGATTTAGTCAGTCGGGCGCACGACAACGGGAAAATATCGGACGAAGAATTTGCCCAAGTGTCGCACGAATTGACCAAATATCGCGACATGAAAGATAAACTTTATAAACAAGTCGAAAAAAAGAAGTGCCGAAAAAAGACGATTTACGGAAACAACTGCAGGAAATATTGGGGAAGGTAGAAAAAGAAAAACTCATTTCAAAATAAAATTCTACTGTTCGTTAGATTTTTCAGACATCAATCATCAATCACCGAGATATAATCGAGGGGTTCCCAAAAACCATCGAAGTTCACTAGATGCTTTTCCTCAAAACGTTTTTAAGGTCTTTAACAGATTGATGATTCTTCCTCATAATTCCATCAAAAAATGAAATTTCTATATCAGTATATCCATACATTATCATATTATCTTGAAAATCTCCTTTAAGTCCGGCGCTAAACATTGCAATTTCATAAAAATTTTCCTTAACATCTCGCAATTCTTTCTCATTCAGGTTTTTATTTTCTACAAAATAGTTTTTAAGAATTTTAATTCTTTCCGCAATACATGTCATCGAGAAATTTTCTCCTTCATCGTCATAACTAAATTCTCCCATTACATGGGCACACTCCCCTTGAGTAAGATTTGAAACAGATTGATCATCTTTATTGCCCATTGTTCAGGTATTAGGTATTTTTAATCATGATTTTCATTTTTTTCTGGGTCGTCCACGTTTTCTATCAGATTTTTTATGCGCTTTACGCCATTCGGCTGCGCGTTCCTTTCTTCCACACGAATAAAACGTTTCATATTTAGTACTATTTGTCATCCATTTTCCACAAGAAGTGCAATGTTTCAGAGAAGACAATCCGCCGCGTTCTTTCACGTAATTGTGATGAATACTACAAAACAACGAATTCGCAATGACCGAACGTTTGCACGGGTATTTTCGACGCATGCGCGGCATTTGACATGATATTTCGTCTCCGGGGCAAGAAAATAAAACTTGATCTTTAAACAGTTGACACGATATTTCGTCTTTCGTTAAAATTTGTTTTATACCGCATTCATTAAACATTTTGTCTAATCAAATATACATTTTTAATTATAACTATATATTTTTTAAATCATTTGTCAATTTATTATAAAAATATTAAACGCCTTACCGAAATGTAACTATTCGCCTTACTGTCATTTATCGTTTTGTGAATTTTGCTAATATTATTCGCGATATTACACATTTTACGTTTGGAGCGTTATCGCAGAACGGAAAAATTGTTCAGAAAAATTATGCGGTCTATTTAAAAATATGGACGTAGACGAATTATTAAAGGGTCCTATAAATGCTATATCTGCCAAAGATAGATTATCGGCCATAGTTAGTTCGGGGCGTTTGGCTCATGTTTTAGGAAACAGACGTGTCACCTTCTGAATTAGAAAAGATGAACGATAAAAAGATTGAAAACATAAATCGCTTGTTAAACGCTCGGCTCGACATGAGCATGACCAAATCGGTGGCAAATTCCCTCATCTACTTATATTCGCAAGGGCTTAAACATTTTTTCGACCTTAAAGACGAGCCGAAAATGATGGAGGAATTAAACGAAGACCCTTTCTTGGACAACGACATCTGCGAAACGTGTTGTCATTTGTATTATAAATACGGAGCATTTTTAGCGCCGCTTAGTATAGCCACCCTTTCTAGCCGTCACATCGTCGGATTTAAAAAATCTGACGGTACAGAAAAACACGATGAATACAGAAGAGATAATACAGATGAAAAAGGAGAAACGCAGACAAGCTGCAAAACAGGGGTGGGAGAAACGCAAATACAGATGCAAATGCAGAAAATGCAATGCAGATGCAGATAAATGCAGTGCAATGGAAATGGTTAGTTGGTGGAATTATAGTTGCTGGATTTCTGGTCTATTCGCAAATAAAACCAGAACCAAAAGTATTTCCGAAAGCAAATGTAATACAAAAACCCAACATTCATGAAATGTATTAAAATTGTTTTTCTCTTATTAAAAATATGAGTGAAAAAGATTTAGTGAATACGGCGTATCACGCAGCAGTCAATACGGGGATTGCCGTCGGATACGCGCAATTATCCAAGAAATTTTTAAAAATGCAAGCACCAAAACTGGATTTCGAACCAAAAGATCTCGGGATGCTCATCCTCGATTTTTCTCTCGCTAATTACAAGAAAGACATGCTAGTCAAAAAGGGAATCATTCCGGCAGATATAATGAAATAAAAAATGTTAGGTGGTGCCGTAGTAATTGCTTTGGCCTTTACCGGATCGCAATTTTTATTTTCTAATCACGACGAACAAATAAGACACGACAAGGCTATGGAAAAACTTATCAAAGCTAGAGACGAATGGAATCACAAAAGAGCGAAAAGATTAGATTTTCTAAACGAAAGAGAAAAGAAGGTCACGCTTTGTACACATTCAAAGAAGTAGACGAGGCGATGCTACTCTATTCCGACATGACGGGCGAAGAAGACCACCATAACCGAGATTGAGCGATTTTTACGATCCTTCCGAAAAACAAAAAATTTTTTAAAGATAGCATTCGTTTTTATCGGAACACGTTTGGCATTTTACGCCGTGAAAAATCTGAAAATGTAATTTATATCTTTCTTAAAATATAAATTACGTTAATAAAAATGGAAGATAAAATGAAACAGATATATTACAGTCCGGGGGGATACTGGAAAGGAAAATAGCGATCGAAAAATTGGCCAAAGCGGCCAATGCCAGCGAAAAAGAAGCGTTTGATTTTCTCAAAAACAAGACATTTTGCAAATATATTTGCCCGCGCCTAAGAAAATCATACGACCTAAATTCGAAAACGCAGAGGAAAACGATACTCACCAAGCCAATTTACTATAATACACGATAAAGTGGGTAAGAAAACGTAAAAATACGCATTAACAGTGGTAGATGTGGTAAGTAGATACAAAGAGGCTGAACCTTTAGCGACTAAAGATTTGTTCAATAATCAGCTACGTCACAGTAACTACTATTGACCCAGTTATTGAATCAATGTGACCCAAGTAACCTTGGTAAACGATTTTCTTGTCATTTTAAGTTTTCGTATGAATCACAAATGATATACGCATAGAATTCATCACTAATTTTATGCACGTCAGTGGCAACAGATCAAAAACAAAACAATAATGTTATAATGCTTCAGTATCATTGTTGAAAGTTCAAATCAGTGACTTTTACCACTAACACGTCAACATTTTTCTAATAAACATTTAGATATATTTTAATATGTTTGGTATATATTTTACAAAATAAATCGCGCAAATAAAAGCAGCATAAGAGATCAGGTTTAATAAATGCAGCTTTATACTCCAGCTTATCAATAAGATACTTTGATAACTGACAATATATCGCTTGAATGACTTCGATGTTCAATTATTGAGATGAACATTAAGAAATATAACACATTAAATGCAAACAGATTTTGAAATGACCGTAAAATGACCTATATAATTAACCTCGGATTCCAGTACAGTTATTCTGAATACAAAGCACTTAATATTCAAAGCAAAATTGATATGACCTTAAATGACCTATATAATTGACCTCGGATTCCAGTACAGTTATTGTAAAGTCAATCTATTGTGACGGTTTTGTTCAATAATCAGCTATGTCACAGTAACTACTATTGACCCAGTTATTGAATCAATGTGACTCAAGTAACCTTGGTAAACGATTTTCTTGCCAATTGAATTTTTGTAACGAATCAAAATGATATACGCAACGAATTCGTTATTATTTTCATCAACGTCAGTGACAACTGATCAAAAATGAATTACTAATGTTATATTACTTTAGTATCATTGTTGAAAGTTAAAATCAGTGTCCTTACCAATAACACGTCTACATTGTTCTATTAAACATTTCAATATATGTTAATATGTTTGGTTTATATTTCACAACGTTAATCGCGCAAATAAAAGCAGTATAAGAGATCAGGTTTAGTACATGCAGCTTTATCCACCAGAGTAATCTGACATATATATGGATGTATTAACTATTTATGTTATTATTAACTGATTCGAGACATCAAACTAACACTATGAACTGCATATTTGTGCTGTTCGTGTCACAGGGATTTTACAAACCCGGACAATTGATTGATAGAGATCAGCTAAATGCGAATGTTTTCCGCACGCTTTTCACAACATTTGACATTTTGTTTTCTGTTAAACACTTTAAAATCAAGCTATATGATATTGATTAGTGAAATAGCATTTCTCAATTCATTTTCATATGATAAGAAACAACATGTTTGAATGTTAAGAAGTGCTTTAAAGGCAAAGAACGTATTTACAATTACGGATTATCTTTCCAGCTTATCAATACGATACTTTGATAACTGACAATATATCGCTTGAATGACTTCGATGTTCAATTATTGAGATGAACATTAAGAAATATAACACATTAAATGCAAACAGATTTTGAAATGACCGTAAAATGACCTATATAATTGACCTCGGATTCCAGTACAGTTATTGTGAATACAAAAGACTGTTTATTCAAATCAACATTGATATAACCTAAAATGGCCTGTATAGTTGACCTCTCATTCCAGTACAGTTATTGTGAAGTCAATCTTTCGTCACGAATTTGTTCAATAATCAGCTATGTCACAGTAACTACTATTGACCCAGTAATTATATCAATGTTATTCATCTTACCTCGGCAAACGATTTTCTTGTCAATTGAACTTTTGTAACGAATCACGAATGATATACGCATACAATTCATCATTAATTTTATGCACGTCAGTAACAACAGCTCAAAAACAAAACAATAATATTATATTGCTGCAGTATCATTTTTCACAGATAAAATCAACGTCTTTTACCACTAACACGTCTACATTTTTCTAGTAAACATTTACGGAATTGAGTGCACCTTGTGTGGTTTGATTTATGTTGGCGAAACTAAGGGGCCCTTAAATAAAAAAGTATCTGGTCATCGATTCGAGATTAATAATGGGGGTAACCAGATACTCTATCGACATTTCAACTCCCCTGACCATTCCATCTTGTCTATGAGGATGCGTATAATTGAAAGAATATACCACTGGACCAACAATCCCACCTTGAGTACCCCTTCCGTAGACAACCTGAAGAACTTTGGATTAAACAGCTTGGCACTGCATGTCCCTATGGATGTAACGATAATATTCAAAGTGTAGGCAATCTATCAAGCCCAATGTGTAATGGGGTTAATGTGATGGAACTTTTTAATTCTAACGTAAGACGTAAACGAAGTCACGGACATCGTTCATACAACCGACCCTACATACATAATGTCACTTTTTCATCTCTTTTACCTTACGTTAACAAAAATTGGGTATTCATCACATTCGCAGCAAACTTTATTCTGTTCCTTTTACAAATCTTAATAAACTTTTTCAAGAAGCAAGAAACACTTACACGGATTCTTCAACCCCAGAATACATACTGAACTCCATTATAATGGACATCGCTTATCATAGACTGTTTAAGCCTGCACGCGTTACAAATGATGACTGTGCTGAACAGAAACGTCTTTTCCTTAAACTTAAATTCACAAATAAAGCCATAGACGCTTTAAACATTGGCAATGTTCTAAATCACAAAAAAGTTCAGTCCTGTATTCCACCATATTTTTAAACTGAAGACCACGCCTTGCATTTCATATAGCTATACACCTAGCATCGCATTCAAGCTATTCAATTACAAACAGGTTTTGCAGTGCCTAGATATCAACCATCTTCTACACAACACTGTCACATGTTCATGTGCTTCATCTCCTTTCAAATACAATACTATCGGGCATGTCATTACCGGCGACGTTTCTATCGTTGAAGTCTAAAAAATCTTATTTCAAGGGGCCCTAAATACCGGGAAGCCCGTTCCTTTAATTGGCGTCAGAATTTCAGTTTAGTTATGGATTCTGTCGAAGATTATGCCAGACGATGGGCCAAACATGAAGACGTAGAACCAGACACTTTGTCTGAATGGCTGAAAGCCATACGATGGTTGATAAAATCTCGTATTCCAAAACTTAAAGGGACTATGAAAACACGTTATCCCTCTGTATTTAAATATCCAGAAGTAGTAACTGAACTGGATAGGTTACATGACCAATATGTACTGGTACCAGCAGACAAAGCCTCAAATAATATAGTTTTTATTTGTAAGGCACATTACTATAATTGTTTATTAGAAGAACTTGGGTTTAATACGAATTCTGGAAATCCTACATACACTCGTAGCTCACTTTCAAAGGACGAGATCCTTCAAAATCAGGTGTCCGTATTACGCTCATTTGATATAGTTGTCATATTTTAATTTTTGTATTTACCCCCCACATAGTAAATTAAAAAAATAAAACATGGCATACCTACAACGGATACCGATTTCGAGCTACCACATTTATACTGGATACCTAAACTTCATAAAACCCCATATAACCAAAGATACATAGCAGGATCCATCAGTAGTATATGTCACCCACTTCAGGGCACTCTGCTCTGGGTACATGGATCATTTAAACCATCATCTTTGCTATATCTCTGGGTCTAGCAGTTATATACAGATGAATATATATAACTTATCCAAGGTCGCCAGTGATATAGATAGATAACTTATTCCTGCTTTTCGGCACTGGCATTCAATTTTTCCATACATAATAATCGCAGCGATAGATGGGGTACAGGTGTCCAATGTTATTGCACAAACTTGTAATCTGTCGGTTGTTCCGTGCACAAAATTAATTTAGAATGTTTGTGCTGCGACAACAAGTTTTTTATGGTTCGTCTGTCTTCCGTGACGACGTCGTTCTCGTCCAAACATTCGTTGTAGCTAAACTTGTCTTTGGTATAGAAGAGCGCAACCCACTTGACCTGTGTACGAAAATCTTTTGACGCGTTCTTATATCTTTGCGTTAATACCCACACGGATTGGTTGGCATGTATTCCCGAAAACGCCAACATGGATAAGGCGTCCGCTTTCTTTTTTATCTGTTTCGTCGCCGAACAGTCGTCTATGATGTACAACGTGGACGTCCCTTTGTATTTATCGTAAAAATACCGTAACGTTTCCTGTAATTTCTCTTCTCCTGTTTTCGATGAAACGGGATTGACGATGACGACGCGTTTGTCTTTCGGGTGTGTAACATCATCCCCAATCCATTGTCTCGATTTATAGGCTCTGTTGAAATCGATCGAAGGGCACAAGATCACGATGTGCTCGAAGAAATCTTTGTATTCGGTTTCCAAGAGATCGAGAACAATCTCCGTCTTCCCTCAACCGGTGGCACTCACGATCATGGCAGAATGAGGTTGTTGAATATACATTTTTAATGACTTCAAATTTTTTAAGATATGACGCTCACGAAACGACCGTTCGACATGTTGATCTGTCCATCTTTGACGACGAAAATGTAAACGTCCAAGGGATCGGTATCGGTTTCGGGAGTTCTCTCGATTCGGACGGAAACACCTTCGCTAATGTTTTGAAGCTTACGACCCGTGCCGTGTAGATGATTTTCCGGTGTAGTTCGTAAATCTAACCAGAGGCCAAAATGATCTTTGAGATATTTTCCTAGAGTTATTTCACTCAACATGAGTTCCTTGGCGACTAAGTCTGTGATATTTTCGCGATTCAAGGAAGCCAAGAAAAACTTTTTAATTTCTTCGAATTGGTGATGGGGTCTCATTCCGGTGGAGAAGAGTTGGTTTGGTTGTACCTCGATGGTTGTTTCCACTTTGGTGATTCTTGGGTTATAAAAAGCTTCCGGATCATTTTTAGAAATATCTTTGAAGAGAAACAGAATACCCGAGAGAGAACGTGCGGGGTGTTTATTTGATAATTGAGGATGGTCTCCGATTTATTCATCGTAGTTTTGCGATATCGCAATATTTGGTTGAAGTAATAAGCGTGGTCTCCCGCATACCTCTGTCTGATGCTGCGAGCGAGATTGACGTCGGTAATTTTTTCGAATTCCAAAGCGATGTTGGTTGCCTTATAACTCGTCGTTTTATCGGCATCGTCGGGGTCTGTCGAGACGACGTGTTTAGCATCGTTAAATGTCAACATGTATTCTAATCTATCTTGTAATCCAGCTTGATAAAAGGGTTCGCTCGTTTCCAAGATTTCGAAATCCAAGGGAATACAAAATCGATTACCGAACGCCGCGCCAATTTCGTAGTATTCGTTACTATCGAGCGGCATTTTATATTGGATGGGTTTTGCCCTTAATTTGTTTAGATCGTCACTCTGTATTCCCTGATAGACCATATTACGTCGTTCTATTTTCCAAAGATCGTTATAGACTAAAAAATGTTCGGCATCGTCGATGGTTTGAACGGTATTTCCCAAAATCTTCACTTCAATTTTTTTGACGATGTTACGTCCCAAATTATTATAAACACGCGTTTTAGAGAGATCACCACCCTCTACAGCGACTTCCATGTCGAAGCATAGTCTCGTACTTCTGGGAACGATGACGTCGTTTTCACTCAAATTGGGAAAACGAATCGTTAATGTTTGGTTTTCTTCGATACTCGAGGGATTATGGGAAACGGTCACCGTTTGGCGAATGCCCTTTACACCGAAGGGAGTACGCAATTTTCTATTGGGATCGAAAATATGTCCGTTGTTCATCATCTTTTTAAATTATGCGATAAAAAAATTTAACTCGTTTTAAAAATGGCTGATATTCACGATTTCGATAATCCGACGTACGACGACGACGATGATAATGTTAAAGAAACACCGTTTAATGACAACGATGAAACACCTCTTTTACCCAGTCCCCCAATAATACCTACTGAAAATCAAAGAGAGCAATTAGAATTGGGTGAAACGGTCGATAAATGGAAACGAGCATCCAACGCGTCCGATAGCGCCTTAACATTTAAACGAGATGATGACGGAGGTTTATCTGTATCATGGCGTAATGATTGGATTAGATTAACGGACAAACGTAATCCAAACAAATTCTTGGCTATTGGGACATTGAAACAATACGGTTTCGGATTTCTCGAAGCTTTAGATGTGAAAGATCCTAAACAAAAAGCGTTAACAGTTAAACGTAACCTTACGGAAACCTTTGAAGACATCGAGATGTCTGAAACGAGAGTTAAACAAGTAGACAATGGACTTGAGAGATTATCTGAAAGTATAGAAGATTTAAACCACCAATTGCCCACGAGAGAATTGTTGGGTTTAGATAAAAGTTTAAGAACCATTCGCGGTTCATTAAGCGTTCAAGAATCCAAAAAAGTAGAATTAGAACGAACGTTATCACAATGGAAAGAAGACCTCGAAAACAATCCCGGTGACAGAGAACGCGTCGAGAGAGAGAGAGATAACCAAACCCAAAACGAACTAGACGGTGTGAACGAGAGTATTGCTACTCTAAAAGGGGAGTTAAAGTCTCAACTGACCGCCATAAAAGAGTCGATCGACAATCTCCCTTTGAGAGAAAGAATCGCCAATATGTTCAAAGAACAAGGAATCACCATTTTTAGCGTTTTAACCGCCATTGGAATGACCGTCGCGTTTTTAGTCGAATTATTGATACCAGACGTCAAACCGATTAAACCACCACCTCTTCCACCATCCAACAAAGAGGGTGGATTACAGGAATGGCTTAAAAAACAGCTAGACTCGGTTGGAAAACTGCTCAAGATTGGCTACCAAATTCTGTGAAGCGTTACCGGGTATATTAGGCTCCATCGTTACCTGGATCTTATCGACACTAGGCAAAACAGCAATTTGGTTGGGAGAACATCTGTGGATATTGGGCATGGCCGTTGTCGGTTTGTTGTTAACGAAACTCGACGAAGATAAGTAAAGAAAATAACGATAGAGCGAAAATTGCAGTTTTTTTACTTTTGTGATCGTCTTGTTTTTGTGGTAGCGATATTTTTGGTTTAATCTGTTTAGGTGGTGATACTATTAGTTCAATCTGTTTAGGTGGTTTAATCTGTTTGGGAGGTGATGGGGTGAACGTTTTCGCGTTAAGATCGACGTTCGTTCCCGGTTTTGTCTTTTCGGGTGCGATCAAGATTTCGTTATTATAACTGGCAATATTTCTATCGATTTTCAGCTCCATGTTGCTGGGTAACATGTAAAGCCCAGGATGGATGAAAAAATCGAGTTTGGAATTTGCATATCTTAAGCAATCTTCGTAGCGAGAAATATCGGCGGGTAAATCGAGAGGTCTATTAATCGCATCCTCGACATTGAATAAAAATTATTTTGCGCGTCGAGCGAGGTGGCACCAGCGTCCACGATCGAAGCCCTCGTTTGACCTTGAGCGCCCAAAACTGCCCAGGCGAAAACGCGAATGGAAGCGTCCAAGACCCGGAAGCGTGAATCCCTCTGAGCGGTTTGCGATGAACGTAGACCATTTCGTGTTATACCATCCGAAGATGATTCCCTTGATTTTCCAATCCGTGTCGACCGATGCCCCAATAGAAACGTCTATGGTGTTTGTGTAGTGATTGAAATCGGAATCACTGGGCAATGGAACGGCGATTTCCTTCAAGATCCTTCTAATTTGATAGTAAATATGAAATTAAAAGAACGATTTCGACAGTTTGTCGTTTCCCATTCCCAATGTAACGCCGCATCCAGTCGTGGCACACCATACCGCGAAATTTAACTGGTTCTGCCAAAAACCACCCGTTACGGAATGCTGATACCACCGCGCCAACATGGTGCGATATTTAGTAGTCCCGTCTTCGAAGATGTTCGGGTTATTATACTTTACGAAAATATTCTCAAACGACGCGCGAAACTTTTTAGTCGTATTGACGTAGACGTCAAAAGACGACAAATCCAAATCCAAATCCTCCTTGTACTCGTAAACATTCATCTTTTATTTAGAAAATAAAATAGTTATAATAAAACATGTTTCGTCTCGTTACGGAAATCGGTAAACCCGTGAAACTATCTCGATACATCGATAACGCGAACGACGAGTGGTGTGTGGGAGTAAAGTCCGTCCATTTTTGGAACGGTTTGTACAACATAAAACAAGATATTTCCATACAACACGCCAAGGGTAGAGAGAGACCACCGAGAATCCATACCGTGCACGCCGGATCGTACACGTTCAAAGACATACAACGAATTCTCATGAAATACCTAAAGAAAATAGTATTGGACAAAAATACGATATGAAAGTAAGACTCGAGGGCGACGCGTCTAATTTGCTGCAGATTCCGCCGGAACTCACTAAGATTCTCGATATAGGCGAAAACGATCCTTTCGCCGGGACTATCATATCAAGAAATAGCGTAAGCTTGCAACCACTGCGACTACTTAATGTTCATCTAAAAGAACTTGCCGAGGGAGACATGTTTGAAGACGGGCAATTGAGCGATGTCGTCAAACCTCTACCGTGTCCCAACGTTAAATTTTCCGAGTTGTATATCGAAAACATCGAACATCCCATTTTTTTAAGGTGGTTGAAACGCGATCGCATCACGGAATTAATGATAGACATAAAAGACGAGCAAGGAGAACTCGTCGATAATCACGGGTATCCCGTTCACGTGCTCTTAGAGTTTAAGAAAATTATTTAAAATAATAAAAAAGGATGTCTATGTCTGGATTCTATCACGAAGACTTAGAAAGGGAAGAATTGGCGGCAGAACTTTTGGAAGACATTAAAGAAGAGGTAACCAGCTTGACCAAAAATCGTCGCATCATGAACACGTTCCAATTAGACGTGAAAAACGGAAGACTCAAACCGTCGCTGGGCATTAAGTTGTTATTCGATGGTCACGTCTTTCGTCTCGGACTTTTGGGGGAATTAACGTGACGTTAATTTTGAACGACGTCGAAAAAACGGCCTATCAAACGAAAATCGGTGACATCGTAACGTTGAATCCTCCTCTGTCGGTGAAATCGAGAGACTTTCTAAATTTTGGAGTGAATAAAGGGTCAAAATCGGGGACCATCAACGGTGTCGTCGTATTAGACATTTAAAAATGTCTTACGTATAAAAAAAGGATGAGTAAAAACCAATTATATACGAAATTAGAAAGCGATCCGCAACAATATGGTTTACAACGAATCGACGAAATCGAACAGACGTTTCGTCGAGAGATAGAAACGCGGAAGAGTATCCATAAAAAGTATAAACGAAGGGTGAATACCGCAGACGGTGTCGACGCGGTCCTCATTTCGGGAAGTATCGTCGTCGGCGGACTTGGATTTCTCATTCCCATTGCAGGATTACCTCTTCAAATTGTAGCCTTGAGCGTGGGTTCGGTAGGGTTAGCTATGAAAGGAATAAGACGATTACTGCTGAGAAAATCGGAAAAACACCTCAAGATCATTAAACTCGCGGAGAGTAAGCTTAATTCGATATCGGATTTGGTGAGTCGAGCGCACGAGGACGGGAAGATCTCGGACGAAGAATTTACCCAAGTGTCGAACGAGTTGACCAAGTATCGCGATATGAAAGATAAACTCTATTCTTCCCACAAGGATAAACTCTACGACAAAAAAAGGGATTTGGTCAAAGAGACGGAGGATTTACACAAGCAGCTCTCAGAGCTCGTAAACAAATCCGCTTCGAAATAACTTTTAGATTTTTAAGACAAAATATATTTTAAAAATCATCGGGTTTTTTAGGACGTCCGCGTTTTCTCTCGGACCTTTTATGCGTTTTATGCCATTCGTCTGCGCGTTCTTTTCCACCACACGCATAACATGTTTCGTATTTAGTACTATTGGTCATCCATTTTCGACAAGAGGTACAATATTTCAACGTATCGATACCACGCTCTTTCACGTAGTTGTGATGAATGCTACATAACAACGAGTTCGCGACGACGGAGCGTTTACACGGGTATTTTCTACGCATGCGCGGCATTTGACACGTTAGTTCGTCTTCGGGCCAATAAATTAATACTTGATCGTTCAACTGTTGACACGGTATGTCGTCATTCATTAAAATCTGTTTTTCACCGCGTTCGTTAAACACTTTGTCCAGTAAAATACACATTTTTATTTATATATATATATATTTTAAACTATTTCACAATTTTTTTACGTTAAGAAATGAAACGTTTTACCGAGATAGTATTGTTCGTGTTGTTGTCGTTTTATGGTTTTTGCTAATATTATCCACGATATTATATATTTTACGTTTAGAACGTTATCACAGAACGGAAAAATGGTTAAGAAAAATTTTACGATCTTTTTGAAAAAATAAAATTGACTTAAATTAAATGTTTCGTTATAAAAAGAAAACATGGGATTTGTGACAATTGAGAACTTTGACGTAAACAATTTAAGAATTGGAAACCATTATGTAGCTAAGAAACCTGCGCATTATCAAAAAACCCATTGATACCGAGGATATAATGATTGTCAAAAAAAATAGAAACGGCGACGATATTATATACCCGAAAGTTAAAATCGATAAAGACGGAAAAATAATACCTATTTTTATAGAAAGAAAACAAAAGAAGAAAACCCGAAAGATAAGAACCGAATCGTTGAAACCGATCCCCTCAATTACGTGAAAAAACGATGTTTGGCAATTGGGTGTTTACATATCGAAAGCGTTTATGTCAACAATAACAACGTATCCTTGCAAAACAATTTATACCAGGCAGTCGTCGTCAAAACATTTAACGTTGATCGTCTACCGGATTTGACTGAGTGTCAAGAAGACTTGGACTTAGATTCCGATACAGAATAAACGTATTTTGTAAAAATATTTTTTACAAAATATAAAAAATGTATATATATTAAAAACATGGATGTAGATGATGTATTAGCGAACGATATACACAGCAAATATATATCTACCAAAGACAGATTATCGGCTATCATCAGTTCCGGACGTGTACGTCATTTTTTAGGAAAAGACGTGACCTCTTCCGAATTGGAAAAGATGAACGACAAGGAGGTCGAAACCATGAGTCGTCTGTTAAACGCTCGACTCGGCATGCGTATGACCAAATCGATAGCAAATTCCCTCATCTATCTGTATTCGCAAGGACTTAAACATTTTTTCGACCTCAAAGACGAACCCAAAATGATCGAGGAATTGAACGAAGACCCCTTCTTGGACAATGCCATCTGCGAAGTGTGTTGTAGTCTATATTACAAATACGGATCGGTTTTAGCACCTCTCAGTATAGCCACCATTTCTAGCCGTCACATTGTTGGATTTAAAAAATCTGACGTTATAGAAAAACACGATGAATCCGGAGGAATTAATAGGGAAGATGGAAATAAAGAAGAATCCAAAACGTGTGGAAGCGGGGAAGAAGGGGGCCAAACGTAGATGGGATAGCAATGGTAATAGCAACGACAGCAATGCTAATAGCAATGCTATTAACAACGATAGCAATGCTAATAGCAATGCTATTAACAACGATAGCAATAGCTGGAAATGGCTAATGGGTGGACTCGCGGTTGTTGGATTTCTGGTCTATATAAAACCAGAGCCAAAAGTAATTCAACCAAAAGTAATTCCACCCAAAGTAATTCCAAAAGAATCAAAACCCAACGCCCATGAAATGTTTTAAATAATTTTCTTTCTTATTAAAAAGATGAGTGAAAAAGATTTGGTAAACACTACATATCACGCAGCTGTCAATACGGGAATTGCCATCGGATACGCGCAACTCTCCAAGAAATTTTTAAAAATGCCAGTGCCTAAGCTGGATTTAGATCCAAAGGATTTCGGGATGATCATCCTCCAGTTTGCTCTCGCCAATTACACCAAGGACATGTTGGTCAAAAAGGGAATCATTCCCGCCGATATCATGAAATAAAATAAAACCTCTATTAAAATAGCAATAATAGCGATGATGGTAGGTGGTGCATTGGTCAATGCCTTGGCGTTTTCTGGATCGCAATTTTTATTTTCGAATCACGACGAGCAAAAAAGACACGACGAAGCGATGGAAAAACTGACCCAGGCCAGAGACGAATGGAATCACAAACGTACGAAAAGATTAGATTTTTTAAACGAGAGATTGAAAAAAAAGGACATGCATTATACACCTATAAAGAAGTGGATGCTGCAATGTCTCTATACTCGCAGATGATGGGAGAAGAGGAGATGTCTCCCGAACCGAAATTGAGCGATTTTATCAACCCTCCGAAGAGCAAAAAGATAAAGAAATCCTCTTCGTGTTGATAGGAACGGGTTTAGTGTTTTACACCGTAAAACAATATGTCGTATAAATTAAAATGGAAGAGATCTATTACAGTCGATATTGGAAAGGAAAAACAGCCATAAAGAAATAAGCTAAAGCGGCTAAAGTCAGCGAAAAGGAAGCGTTCGATTTCCTGAAAAAACAAGACGTGTGGCAGATCTATCTACCTGAACCCAAGAAAATCGTACGACCTAAATTCGAAAACGCGGAAGAAAACGACACTCACCAGGCTGATCTGTTGTTTTTACCAGACGATAAAGTGGGTAGGAAAACGTATAAATACGCGTTAACGTTGGTTGACGTAGGCACTCGGTACAAAGAAGCGGAACCTTTAACGACCAAAGACAGTAAAGAAGTGGCCGATGCTTTCGAAAAAATTTACGAAAGACGTTTAACGTTTCCAAAATTATTACAAGTCGATCCCGGTCGCGAATTCATGGGTGCCGTCTCCAAATTAATGTCTAAACACGACGTGAGAATAAGAAGGGGAAGAGTCGACGTTCATCGCGACCAAGCCATCGTCGAACGATTTAATAAAACTCTGGGAAAACAGCTGTTTACCTATCAATACGACCAAGAGATGAAATCTAACGACAGAAACAGAGAATGGGTAAAACGGTTACCAGAAGTCGTAAAAACGATTAACAAAGAAACCAAACCACCCGAAAAGGTAGAACCCGATGATAAATTTCAACCACCTATCAGCCCTTTTTCTAAAGTAAGATATCTGTATCAACCGGGTGAATTGGAAGGTGGTAAAAAAAGAGCCACTTATCCAATCTGGAGTGTTGAAAAACACGAAATAGATAGACATTTTAGAATGCAGGGTATCGACGTGTATTATCTCAAGGAACTGGCGCCGCAAAGAAATTTCGTCAGAGAGGAATTATTGGTCGTCGACTAAAAATTTATTAATATCCGTAGGGAAGTGTTTCGTACTCATCCGTCATCACTCGTTTATCGTAACATAACACGAACTCTTTCTCTTGATATTGATTCACTATTCGTTTGGTTTTAGAATCTCTCGTGATGGCGTTTTCTCTGACGGTCGTAATCTTTGACAATGTCGGTCATCGTGTCTCGATTGATGTAAAGAGAATTTTCGTAATTCAAACTAAATCCTTTGACTTTACACACTTTTTTACCCGCGTTTGTTTCGTACGAATAAGATTTAGGTCCGGTGGCACACCAAGATTTTATAAAATCACCGTTTAATTCGTCCGTCATATCACCCAAGTTATCTCCCGTATCTATCGCGACACCATCGTCGCGATCTATGTACCACACGCTATTGGTGTCAAATCCTAAAACTCTATCGTCGAGTTTATCTAACACGTCGTATAACATGGTCCTTGCGTGGGCCGTCGTATAACACGCTATGAAGATATTAATATCCTTACTTTTGTCGACGAATTGTCCCTTTAAATCGTAAGACATCTGGACCATGTCGTCGTTTATAAACTGAATGTTAAGATTATCTATTTTGTCATCCAATAATAGGGTATAAAATTATTTCGGTTCATTGACGTATTTAGTTTGTTTCATGTTAACTCTTTGACCAAATTTACCCCAAAGAGAATTGAGACATAATTTAGATATCGCACGCATGCCTGGATTATGATCTATTTTACCCAAGTCGATACCTAATCGTTCTTTGACGATTTTTTATACTGTTCTTCCGATTCGTAAGAGGTACCGGGACCTACCTTTAATTCGGAACTTTCCATCTTGATTTTCATAAAGTTCTTAACGTATTCTTTGAAAAGGTCTATGTCTTCGCTGGTGTAGAGAAAACCCCAAACTTCGTAAATTTTATCTATCTTATACCCTTTATCCAATGCCTTGAATAACTCGGGAGTACACCACTTTCCCACAAAAGACCTCTGTTCGTCGGTGTGTTCGCACGTCTTCATCTGTAATTCGGCACACGTTTTACACAACGGGAACAAGAGTTTTTCGGCATTTCCACATTTCATTTTTACGGGTAAAACGGGATGATATAATTTTCTAGGTTGAACGACTTTACACTTTATGAACCCCAACCAATTTCGATCGATATGTTCGGGGTTATATATTTTAGTAGGGTGTCCGACTGGGTATTTCTTATCAAACTGAACCGCAGGATATAAACTAACAAAATCTACGTATCGTTCTTTTTCTTTTCCGTCGAAATCGTAAATTAACTTCGTGACATTTGTTCTACCGCCGAAAAAGGCATCTCTGGGATTTAACGGAGTTACAATCTCTTTATTTTTTATACCTTTTATACCGCATTCCCAAACCTCTATTAAATTGAAACCGGCCCGTTTTATTTTCCCGTTTTTCACGTCGGTTCGTTTTCTAAGCGTTTCCATATCTATTTGGTTCTTGTTATTGATGGTATCTCGTGTGTAACACTTTTCACACCCGTGCCAGAAACAACCTTAAAATTCGTAAACCGTTTTTGTTTCTTCGCAATACCCATAGACTTTACCGATATCGGGTAGATTAACTTCACCACCGTTCAAAGCGTGTCGAATGACGACATTGTCTCTCTCGGCCACGTGATCCAGCCAAGAAATGGACTTCGCGCTGTATGTTTCTTGATCGGTGTTATCTTTATAGACGGCTATCGTATTTTTGGACATGTAATTGCTTCTATAAACGGTCATGCAAACGGACGCTATCGTCACGTACTGTAGCGGGTCTATATTTTCCAACTCGATAAAGTCTTCCCTGAATTTTAACATGACCGACGTAATATATCGACGTCGGACGTACAATAGTCCCTCAATTCTTTCTCGAAATCAAACACGTCGTTTTTTCGCGCGTCATACCATTCTAAAAAATCTTTTCTATTTTGGGCGCTCATATAATCGAAACCGTAGTGTTTTTTTGCTAGGTAACGACCCAACGTAATTTTGGTTACACGGTTTGTTGAAATAATGCGGAAAATAACCCTTCTTTAATTCTTTTAATCCAAACGTTCTCGGAAACGCCGCCAGAGCAGATTGGACAAAATTTATGGAATCGATAAATCTAATGGTCCCGACTTCCATGTACATAATCTTTATACCGTTGTAAATGCAATAAGGTTTAATGTTATGTTCTA
>BROG01001248.1:0-62500 GCA_030159075.1 Atrina japonica | reverse complement strand
AATTAAGGACTATAATTAACATGTTGAAGTAATTATAACAGTGCTATAAATGTTGTACATTTTCATGTTTTAGATTTTTAGGTTTGAGGCCTATGTACGGAACACACTGGTGTAATAACGGAAAATCCGGGATGCACCAACCGGCAGTGCGGCATCATTAAAAAGTCGTATTGATTCATTTGTATTATTTAGTCATTATTCTAATAACTACAAATTCTACATGGTTATATGTTTATCAATCAAATTATAGAATTCTTTTTTAATATTCACGATCCATTAGAATCACAGCTGTACCAGACGCCATCTTGAAACGACGATTCGGACAGGAGCTATAAATACAGTTGGTATAAAACGATAAATGAATTTAAAAAAAAATAATAATTCAACAAAAATTAGTAAGTAGATTTAAGTTTAAGAGTAATTCGGAACAAGAGTTTAATCAACACAAAGAAAATACAAAGGAAAGTGCGTCTATATATTATTTAATCAGTCCATCATAAATCTATATAATTCAGTTTTTTGTCTATAAAAGTACATAAATGTATCGAACACCAACTTAACATCGCACAAATCTAGTGTTCTTCCGAGTTCTTTACTTACTATCAACCGTCATTGGTTGATAAATGACAATATTGTAAGAGTTATCTTTCTTTGTTTTACTGTTAAAGTGTAGTGCGTGATTGTGTCTTAAGGACATTTACTGTATCGTCGAAAAGATGCATGTCTTCCACAATAGTAATATTTGCCTTGGCATTTGCACTCTGTTTTGACCTTGTTTTGGTCTTTCTGTAAATTGCGTGACCCAATAATCGGTACATTTGTAAAACTGAACATCTTCGAGTATAACACAATCGTAAAATGCAATATGGCGGACTGAATGGAGGTAGGCTAATGGTTTTTTTTTCTTTTTATATATTTACGCTATTTAAATGGTATTGTGAATACTTATGTATTATGGTATATGAGGCAATATAAACTGAGAATAAGCCTTGAAAGCGAGTGAAGTTCTTTGTTTTGTTTTTTTTAAATGCTTGAAATAAGACATTTGACTGGGGGGGGGGCAAATTTTGTCGAGTCAGAGTTTTATTTTCATACCGTCGCAGGACAGAATATTTATTTTCAAGCAGACCAGAGACATATAAATAATACATAGGTAAACCTATGGAGAGGGCGAAGGTATTCATCAACAGTTTTACATGTTTAATACCTTTGCCGGGAGCAACACGACAGAATCACCAAAGGGATTAACATTCAGTGTTTATATCACGTAAATCACTAAATGGCCCTGTCATTCACTCATTGTTTTGAATAAAATATTGAGTGGCTGACTGCTTCCTTGGTGCTAAAACTTAGAATAGAATCTATGTGGTATTTATTAGTCATGAATTAAATGCACAAACATGTTTTTATGTTATATATTTTTCTCTATCTTAGCGTATCCATCATTTTGTGCAGTTCACACTACCAGAATAATAGAGGTGCTCCATGATCGGGTTCGATGTATACTCCTAGTCGTTATGGCCTAGTCTCGGTCTACAAAATGTTTCTTAGTGTGGTAGTTTAATACTTCGTTTGCAATGCACTTTTAAGTAATGACTTTGCATTTCCGACATTTTTTTTTACCATTAGAAGTACGGGTCTCCGGATGTAGTAGGAATAAAAAATCTGAGCTTCTCTACATATATGAGGGCTTTGCCCTCAATTAATTGTGATGCAACATTTCGTTAGGAATCTGGTTTTATACATTTTTCAGAAAATGTTTGAAATTTGGAACCCTGTAAATGCATTTTTCTGTGTACAGACATGAAAATCCGCCTGGCAATCTGCTAATAAATAAATGTCATTGATTAACTTTCAAATAAGAACGTTAATTAAGCAGAAAGTAACTCAGAATTGGAATAGGATTGTGGCTTCCTTATCCTTAAAATACTTCATCCTTATTAAAATCAATTTAACCTGAAATCAAAGTGGATTTCAATAATGGCTAGAGGATTGGGAGTATGCTCCAGAGATGCACTCTGAAATTATCCAATTTGGAAGCCGGAAGAGTTATTCTCTAACTTCCATTAACAAAATTACTGTTTTCCTGTGGCTCAGAAAGTTAATTTTTACATGTCAACTAGGTTTTAATTGATAACCTAATCATTTACCAAAAGTAGATTGAAGTTCAACAAACAAAAATCTTACAAGAGCAATGCATGAGGTGATCCAGAAAAGTGATTTTTATAAAAGCTTTGGGATGCCTTTAAATTGCTTATATACACTAAAACCATCCTTTCTACAGAGCATCACTGTTTTAATTCCAGTTTAAAAGAATCTGAACTATCACAAATTATCGTCAAATCAGCAGTGTAAGGCTTTATATGATCGCTGGTCAGTATCATACCCATGTTAAGTAGATTATGTAGGGTAGATACCACCTTCAAAGTTTCCTACTAGCACATTATCATGATTATGGAAAAATTAAAAAAAAAAAATTTCAAAATTGATTTTGATACAGTGTTACAATTTAAATAATACACTGCAAAATGACATATGTATTTATGTTCCAGAATATCAGAAATTGGTTCATACTTTTAGGAACATTCGAATACTGCGATGAGTTCCAAATATCCATCCTCCTTTAAACCAATCTAAACTATAATTTACCCTAGGTCTTTCTACCTCCAGAAGTAGTAAATTGTAGATGGGATACCAAACCAGACTTTCATTTGAGTTATGGAAATTTAATTACTAATGAAAATTATATAAAATGATGAAATTACAAAAATGTTTACACAATTTTACATTATATATATATATATATATATATATATATATATATATATATATATATATATATATATATATATATATATATATATATATATATATAGAACTTACTTGAAATGGATAAAATATATATAATTTTCAATGAAAACAAATTTGAGACAATTAGTACCTTTTCAGTTTTACATCTAGATTCCTAGAATGTAAATCTACATGTTGTAACTGTATTTAAATTTATAGATTTTTATGTACTGTAAGTTATTCATGTGATTTCAACTTTACTTTATAGTAAAACACCTATATCTTATTGAATTTCTTAAACGTTGATCTACATGTTTATATCATTATATTATATATGTTAAATCTGCATTTATGTATGTATACAATAATAATGTTGCATTAAAGTATAAGAAACATTTTTTATTCAGCATAACTTAGTAGTAGTTACTTAGTAACAAATACATCATTACGTGCTATGACTCTCATTTTCATTTGGAAATGAGAGTCATGACCCTCATTTTCACTTTCATAGGTTGGCAGGTTTGTATGCAAAATTCTATTGTTTTCACATGAAAAGTCTTTGAGATAAGAGTGAGGTTGGAAATTCATTAAAGCAATATAAGCTGTCACAATAATGATTTTTGTCCTCTGACATATACAATGTAGTAGAGTATATATGTGTTCAAATACATTATCAAACACATGAAACATTATAAAAGATCTTCTTTTTGGAGTTATTTGTTTTATCAGAGTTTAAGTTTTCCTGTACTTTAAAAAATTCAGTTGTATTTCCATATGCAATGACCTTTCAGATAATCTCTTTTGCCATATCAAATGTGCTGCATAATTCGGTCAGGGGGATCTCAGTCCTTTACGCTCACGGTCTATCAGCAATCTCGGCTTTTGACTCAATCAACATATGTTAAAGTCGGACGATGTGTTTTATATTTACTTTTAAAATACAGGACATGATTTTTATTCGAAAGTGCATGTATTAAGTAAAATATGTGCTTTTCAATGCTATTTTAAATACCTGGAGAAAAGTTGTTAATCAATCTCTCTCTCTCTCTCTCTCTCTTTCTCTCTCTCTCTCTCTCTCTCTCTCTCTCTCTCTCTCTCTCTCTCTCTCTCCCTCTCTCTCTCTCTCTCTCTCTCTCTCTCTCTCTCTCTCTCTCTCTCTCTCTCTCTCTCTCTCTCTCTCTCTCACTCTCTCTGCATACACATGTATACCTAAATTTTAATGAAATGTTTATTATGTGTTGAGAGAGAGAGAAATAGAGATAGATCTGCCATTTTGTTAAGCTGAAACTTTTACTACTGTTTTACTACTTTAATTTCTATTAAAACTGACTGAACAGAATATTTGAATATATATTTTACATTACATTTGTACATGAAAGAAAATGTATTTGATAACACTATCAAATACATTTTAATCAGAAGTTATGAAAACAAAGAATGAAATTCTTCTATTCAGCGTAATGTTTGGTGATTTATTTTGTTTTAATTTCTGTTAAAAATGTTTATGTAAAATATTTTTTTTACATGATTTGATAGAAATTATCATAATTTACAGATACATTTTATGTGGTATTTTTTAATGTAATCTTTTAATTTCTATTTTAAATAACATGATAGAAAATGTAATAGTAAACTAAATAAAATACATTTGAACCGAAGTTATGGAAATTCAGAAAGAAAAATATACCGTTTGATGTTTTATAAATTAATTAATTTATCTACAGTATTTATTTATTTATTTTTCAATTTTTGTTTTGATTCATTTTATTTATGTACTATTTATTTATTTACTTTATTTCTGTACATTTTTGGTCAGATGTAAATGGGGCCTTGGCCTTTTGAATTGGGAATTTTAGCAACATTTTATTGAAACAGAAATCTTGAAATACACAAAACTATGTGAAAATACAAGAATCTCTTCAAATTCATTGTCATTTCACTTCAACTGGGAAATTTTGACTGCAAATTGGGAAAAAATGTATTGATTTTGCATTGGGACTGGGGCCTTATTTCGGCCTCATATGATAAGGTGGAAAATCTCTGTGTTGTGTTTAGGTCCATTGTGGGAAGACCATAGATTACATGTATATCTCTTTGAAACTTCACATGTAGATAGACCTCAATGAGTACAATCTATCACAACCATTGTTTTTTAATTTTGGAGGGGGATCAAAGTAATAATGAGAGGTGGACTACATAAAAATTTGGTTTAGTTCAAGAAAGATTGTGTTTAGGTCCATTGTTGAAAGACTATAGATGATATCTCTTCAAAACTTCAAATGTAGATAGACCTTGATGAGAACTATCTATCACAACCTTTATTTTTGAATTTGGAAGGTGGATCAAAGAAGTAATGAGGGATGGAGTTTGGGTTTACATACCAGTATGTACAAATGTACTACGGGAACCTATGGGGAATTTTTAATATTTTATTGTAAATTGAAAATGCATGTAGTACAGTTTAAAACAATTAAACAATATATTTACTTGTTGAGTTTTGGAGGGAGATCAAGGTAATAATAGGGAGTGGACTGTCAGCATCCACAAATTTGTTTAGCTCTTGCGTTTTGGTCCATTGTGGGAATACCATAGAAGATATCTCTTTGAAACTTAACATGTACATGTAGTTTGACCTTGATGAGAACTATCCATCAAAACGTTTTTTTTTTTAATTTTAGAGGGTGGATCAAATTATTTAAGTAATGGGACTGGGGATCAACATTTTGGTTGAAGCAAATTCTCGGCACTATGGTTAGAGGTACAGACCTTAAACTTGGTCTGTACATATAGGTTACCTGTGAAAAGTACAATTGATTTATCCGAGTTTGAATTTTGTAGGGTGAATCAAAGAAATGATTGGGGTGGGGATCATTATATTGGTTCAAGTTTTGGTTGAAGCAAATTCTCAGAGAATGGATAGAGGTACAGGCTTCATACTTTGCCTGTAGGGAACTTGTGACAAGTGCAATTGTATTGGGGATGGATCAGTGTAGTAATTAGGTTTGGGGTCAACATTTTGGTCAAAGTTTTAGGTTGAAGACAATTCTTGGTAATGGATAGAGGTACAGACTTTAAACTTGGCCTGTAGGTTACCTGTGACAAGTGCAATTGAATTATGTGGGTTAGCATTTTTGGTTAGATCAAAGTAGTAAAGGCAATAGGCAATGGATAGAGTAATTAGGTTTGGGGTCAACATTTTGGTCAAAGTTTTAGGTTAAAGACAATTCTTGGTAATGGATAGAGGTATAGACTTTAAACTTGTCCTTAGGGTTACCCATGACATGTGCAATTGAATTATATGGGTTTGAATTTTGGTTATGTATTAAACTACATGTAGTAATGGGGATGGGGATCAGCATTGTAAAGTTTCAGATTTAAGTAAATTATTTGCAACAAAAGGAGGTATAGACTTCATACAGACTTGTTTTCAACTTCTGCCAAGGCCCAGTCATCTGGCCATACTGCCTTTAGCAATTTAATTTCTTGTTTTGAAATAATGCGCTTCGGTAATGCAGGGTACAATTGTATAACAAATTGTTTAATAAGATGGGCCAATCAATGAATGTTTTGCAGAAAAAAAAAAAAGTGAGATCAATAAATGTTTTCTACAGCATAATTGAAAATAGCATGAACAAATAAATAAATAAACAAAATTATGAATATTTTTAAAAGTCATTTCAGTATATGGTTACTATTATTTTCATTAAAATGAGTTATTGTTAACCTTTATCATTATAATAATTGAATCAGAGAACATGTACTTATTATCTTTTTAATACTGTAATTTAAATTTTAACTCAGCTGATTCAGCGATAGAAGTAGCCATTCTATTTGATATTTTACCAATCACTGAATCAGCTGGGAAATGCCGTGAACTCTGAAGGAGTGACAATTTGTAAGAAGACCTATTTCAGTATATAGGCTAGCCCACTAGCAAATCCTTCAAATCAATTAAAACAAGACAAATGCAGATTATGTTGTGAAATAACAAATATTGTTCTGTTTAAAAAGATAATTATCGACACATTCGTTATGAAAAATCCATGTGGGCCTATTAATTATAATAGATCCATATGTTAGTTCAGACTTTAGTTATTACCAGCTGATCATATAGAGTATCCAGTCAATTTACTGAGAAAGCCATGAACACTACATGTAGTAATGCTCGACAATAACATTACAGGTTGTGAAAAACAAGATGGGCCTGGTAATTAGCCTAGCAATTAATTGAATTTGAGGTGAACTGAGAGTGGATTTCACAATGTGATTGACGAATTGTTTCTGACAGGAAAAGCCATAATACAAATATATGTAGGTTTTCCATGGCAGAAAATTTCAAGACAATGGTACTTCTAATGACTTAGCTATGGCCATTGAAAGACATGAAGGAGGTACAAATATCTTTTCTTTTCATTGTAATCTTTATTATAAAGGTTCAAAACAAGCATCCTACACCATTCAAAATGTTAACATATGTATGTTATTATTGTTTGTTGTGTCAATTTTCGTTGACACAAAATGTGTCTTGTCTGTAGACACATTTTCTAAGGAAGCATGAATAAACATGAGAGAGCTATGCATTAAAATAAAAAAAAACTGTTTGGCAGTTTGTTCTGTGTAAAAGCTACACCTTCTGAACACTGAAGAATTATTTTTGAAAACTTGTTTCATTTATTATAATGAATATTAGAATTTTTTGAAGTTTTTAAATGATAATCATCATCCAATGAGTAAATCTTTAATTAACTAAGGATGACTGATACCTGAAACATCGAAATAATATTACATTAATTGAATGATTAGTTACCTCCTCCCCCGGGGACAAGTTTTTTAGGCACTAATAAAACTGAGAACTGTCAGTATAAATCAAAAATCAAATTACGGAATGTTTCATATCACAATTGTACATCAGTCACTAGTAATGAAAGATCAATTAAACTGTCCATTAATCAGTTATTCTCTGCAGACTCCATGGAATCCTGTCTAGTATCGCGGCGTGGTCTTCGAGGCGTCAACAACTCTTTCTTTCCAGCTGCATTGTGTGGCTGAAGACGAGCCAGAGCACGGGGTAAACGCGTGTGATCTTCGGTTTGTCCTCATGTTCTGTCGGAGGAGCAACTTCGTCCTTGTCCGTCAATAGTCGTCTTGGCGATAAACGTGACTTAGCTGTTGGTTTTGGAGTCAAGACCGCAGTTGGGACCTCTCCAGAAGTAGCAGGTGAACCATGGTTAACAGGGGGTATAACAGAAGAGCCATCCATCCTAGGAGTCACCTGTAGAGGTTGTGGTGCTTTACATTCCACCGGAGTCGAAGATGAACAATCTGTAACAGTCTTTTCTGAAGGACGTGGCATTCTCGGCATCGTTTCAATCGCACTGGGTGAGTCGCTGTAAAACGGGGTAAATTTCCTCAAATGTTGGCGATTTCTTAGCGTAACCCTTCTTGTGCCATCTACACGTACAACATACTGGTGGTATTGGCGGACCTCAACAACAACTCCAGTGCGTTCCCATCTCCTTGGGTGGTTGCCCATTAAATTTTGGATATACACATGGTCTCCAACCTGCAGTGGTGGTAGCCGATGGGTATGCTCATTCCATCTTTCATGCTCTCTTGAGTGGCGTTTGGCAAGAGCTAACTCTCTACCCGACATCAGTTCCTTCCATGTATCATGGGGTGAATATCTACCCATTATGATTGGTATGGCATCTCTGATCGGACGACCAAACAGGATCAAGGCTGGGGACGCTCTCGTCTCTGGATCAATGGAGTTCCTGTATATAAGTAAAGCCCTCTGAAACTTATCCACGTCTAAGGAACCATTGGCTGTGATGTTTGTCCGCAAGCATACGTTTTACCGTCTTCACAGCAACTTCAGCTCTGCAGTTGGCATGTGGATTTGCAACTGATGAAAGTCTATGTCTGACTCCCCAAGCTTTCAGGAATTCTTGTGTCTTTCCAGCTGTATACTGGGGACCACCATCTGATGTTAACTCCTCTGGGATACCAAAGGTGACAAACGTCTCACGAAGACGCTTCACCAGTCCATCCACTCCAGACTCCGATCTGTATACCATGGGCCAGTTGGAGTACCTGTCCACAATGACAACATAATCCTTGCTGTTGTAGGTGAAGTAGTCACTGCAAATCTTCTGGAAAGGATATTCAGGGGGAACTATATCAGTAGGTGGCTGCATGGGGTTTGACTTAGCCATCTGGTGACAATGTCCACACTGGTCCCTCGTTCTGGCAATATCCACTGTGATATCTGGCCAATACACTGAGTCCATGGCTCTGGCACGCATCGAAGATACTCCTTGGTGTGCTGCATGAAGTGCGTTGAGTACTGGTTTACGTAAGGCAGGTGGGATGACTATACGCTGTCCCAAGAGAACCACGCCATCAACAGAGCATAAACTGGCAGAGAAACGATGAAATGGGCGCAACTCCAGTGGTAAATCCCTATAATCTTCTGGGAACCCTTTTTCTATCTGCTGAAGGAGGCTAATATACGCAGAATCTGATGCTGTAGCTTCACGTACCATATCCCAGGTTACAACTGTGATGTTGGCATTTAATGCGGTTGTAGCGGCCCGCAACTGTGGAGGTATCATCAGCTTGATCTTGATCCTCAGAAGATAGGCTGAAACTGGTGGGTGTGTCACAACAACTGGCAGAGCAACTGTCAAGAGAC
Source organism: Atrina japonica (assembly GCA_030159075.1). Classification (NCBI taxonomy): domain Eukaryota; kingdom Metazoa; phylum Mollusca; class Bivalvia; order Pterioida; family Pinnidae; genus Atrina; species Atrina japonica. The sequence goes on along the minus strand of BROG01001248.1, from coordinate 53,016 downwards.
TCGTCTACTGTGGCATCACCAGGTAATATCAGTCGATCTGGGGGGCAAGCTGGATGCCTGGACGCTGCATCCGGACCAAGGTTCTTCTTCCCAGGTACATGAACCACCGTAAACTTGTATCCAAGGGTCTTTTCTTTCAGGTTGAGGAGACGTCTGTTATCTATCTCAGTGAGTGATCGGTTGTTCAATATCTGGAGTAGTGGCTTGTGGTCAGTGGCGACAATGAGATCTTCGCATCCGAGCACATAGTATCTTGTCTGGTGGAGTGCGTATACAACAGCCAAGGCCTCACCTTCGATTGGAGCGTATCTACTTTCTGCTGGGTGGGTGAATCTACTACCAACCAAACAAAGCTTCCATCCATCATCACAGCATGCTGGGGTCTTACTGGCACAGCGGCAATACTTCTGCATCATGAAGAAGCCAATACCATCAATGGACCAGTCTGTGGCTAGACAGGTCATGCGTGCTGGGTCGAACAGACGAACACCTTCCTTCATCTCCTGGATAATGACCTCTTTGGACTTTGTAAATAGTTCATCTAGCTCATCTGTCCAATGGAACGGTGTAGATGGTTTCAATAGCGCCCGGAATGGTTTCATCTGTTTAGTCATGGAAAACGCATAGGCACCTTGGTTGACTAATCCAAACCATGCTCTTGCACCGGTAATGTCGGATGGTGTGGGAAAGTTGCTAATTGCATCTAGGAATTTCGTGCTTGGTCGTATATTTGTAGGAGTAATTGTGAGCCCGGCAAAATCTACGATATCCTGAGCAAACTGGAACTTCTTTGGGTTGAGAGTAATACCATTCCGAGCACAGAGGTCCAACCATTCGCACGTCTGGAAGAATGCTGCTTTCACAGAATCCGCCCACATACAAGTGTCGTCCACGCATTTGACCTTGTTCTTGAAGTGAGTAATGACAGCGTCAAATCGTTGGTTGTAAGCATCTCCGCTGGCCATAAATCCCTGTGGAGCTACCTTGTATCTGTACCGTCCCCATGGTGTGATAAATGTGGTAAAGTGACGGTCCTCTTCTCGGATAGGTACGGAGTGGTATCCATTCCAAGCGTCAGTGACAGTCTTCTTCATCCCTTGAGGAACTCTGTCTGCTAGGTGAAACGGACTCGGTACATGATGGGTCTGGCGTACGGAGTGACGGTTTTGTGGTTGAAGATCTACCGTCCTTCTGGGCGTACCATCAGCCTTACCTGTAACTACCATCCTGGAACACCAAGTTGTAGGGGTATTCTGGCTAACTTTCTCCAAGACTCCGATCCTTACGTCTCTTTCCAGGTCAGCATACACTTTATCCTGCCAATGGATGGGTACAAGTGCTGGCTTGTGAACAGCAACTGGTCTGGCATCAGGATCTATGTGAAGTTTGAGGGGCTCACAGTTCATCAGAGGTAAAGGTTGATGTTCGCATTCGTTAAAAGTCGTAGCACCGTAGTAATCAAGAAGCCATTCCTTTAATGCATCCACATTTTCTTCAGTAGCGTCCAAGCCTGGTGGTAGTGTCGCTGGTAGTGGAGGTGGATCAGTCTGACGTCTGGGACAGGAGCAGGTAGTCTCATCTTCTACAGAGGCAAAACTCTCTGGGGCGTCTACGGGATGGTTGGGAAAGTCTGCATGAATTATTCCAAGAGAAACCAGTGCCTCCCTGCAGATGAAAGCTTTCTCCATGACATCTGATACATAACATAATATGCGTGTAGATTTGGAACCATCTCTGACCTTCACATCAACTGCAACCGCTCCAATAACACCAAGGTTTTCTTTGATAGCACCTCGCATAACGAGCTTTACTGGAATTAGGTCCTTTCTCGTAATTCCCAGGTTATTGGCTGTCTGTAACGGAATAATCGTACTCTGGCATCCGGTGTCAGCTACCATGGACACTTGAATCGTTTTGAGCCTTGTAACATCTTTGATGGGATGTCCAAATGATGCGTGGTCTTCGGCCAAAGGTGTCATGTTAACCAGTAGCATCGGATGAGGTTTGGACGGCCTAGCTATCCATTGTCCTTCAAAGATGTGATGTTCAAGACGTGCTGTATTCTGATACCGTCCTGATGTGGTACATAGCTGGTCGTAGACATAACCAACCTTGTCGTCAGCATCTTTCGTCGGTTCCTGTGATGGTCCCTGGTTGCGGAGTTTCTGTCCTCGTCCCTGTGTACACGCCCTTGATGATGAATCACGATGTCCCCAGGCACCACACGTTGAACACTTGCTGCATGACTTGGTATAATGACCCTTAACTTTACACTTTGCACATGTAGACGTCCAGGCCTCGCAACTTCTTTGTCTGGCTCGGCGATCGTTTCTTTGTCCGTGAGCACGGCCACCACATGCCCAGCATGTGCCTCCGGGTCCTTGTACTGATTTTTGGCTTTGGGTCGTAGTCGACATGGCACCGGCTGAGTCTCCAACTGCACTCCGTGTAACTTTGCCTTGCTCCTTCTGTGCTATGAAGGAAACAGTTTCTTCCAAGGTTCTGTCTGTCTTAGGATCACCAAGCAGGTCAGACAAAATTTCAGGGTCTGCAATTCCTCTAACCAGATTGTCCTTTATGATCTCATCACTGTAGTCGTAAACATGGTTACATCCTTCCTCCTTGCATGTGGCCTTGTACTGACAGAGTGACGCCTGACCTCGAAGACTGGCTAAAAACGTTCTGATGCTGGTACCAGGTGCTTGCGTCATCTTACTGAGCTTGATGCGTTGTACCAATGTGCTCTCATCCTTCACAGCAAGCCGTTTAATGACATTCATCAGGTCTGCCTCTGGCATGTCTGTGATGTTACCTCTTTGGTCCCGCATAATGTCGGTCCGGAGGTCTGAGTCGCAGCAGTAGAACAGAGCAGTGGGTATGACGCCTTGTGCTATGGCCATACCCACCTTTTACATCTCCCATTGTCGAGTGAACGCTGACCACTGGTCTGGATCACATCCAGCAGCTATGGTGGGTGGGTCCAACTTCAGTTTGGGAGCTGTGGCCGCTGCTGGCTGGGTCTGTGGCTGGTGAACAGTTCTATCATGTATCTGGAGGGCTGCTGTCATCGCTGCGGCAAAGGCTGCATCCAGGTCCTGGGACTGCCAATCACATCCATCCACAGGGCACTCTAACGTCGGCATGTTAAGAATTATTTATCAGCAGTTTCCACGTCGGTTCTCTTCTGTCAAACAGTATCAGTCATAAATGATAATCATCATCCAATGAGTAAATCTTTAATTAACTAAGGATGACTGATACCTGAAACATCGAAATAATATTACATTAATTGAATGATTAGTTAGTTTTAAAGAACCCCATGCAAATTATAAGAATTTTGAATACACAATTTGAACTTTTATAAGACTACAGTGCAAATACACAATACTATAGCAAAATGCTTGTTTCATTTATAATAATGAATATTAGAATTTTTTTAAGTTTTAAAGAACCTCATGCAAAGTATAAAAATTTTGAATACATAATTTGAACTTTTTATAAGGCCTACAGGCAAATACACAATACTATAGCAAAATGAAGTCATTATGTAAACTAGAAATATAAAAAATTGTGTGTAATAAACATGTCTACGGACAAGACATGTGTCTACAGACAAGATATTTGAACATTGTGAGAAGAAAAATTGTCAACATTAGAAGTAAATGTCAAATATGGTATTTCAGCTATACCACATACTAGTGCATCAACTCCTTTAAGACTGATGGATATATCTGATGAAAGTTTTTCAGAAACCTATGTCTATGGACAGGACACATTTTTGGGCATTTTGCATCAACGAAATTTGACACAACATAACAATGATAATATATGCGTTAACATTTTGAATGGTGTAGGATACTTATTGTGAACCTTAAGAATAAAGATTAAAGTGAAAAGACAAGACATCTGAGTATTTTTATATAACTTTATTCTCCAGTATATAGAACTAGTATCAATTTATGAATTTGCATAACGAATATGTGACACCACTGTTTTTTACATAACTTCACTTGTATTTCACCTATATGCACAAAATTAGCAGCAAAACAGAAAGAAATGATTTGTCTCAAGTTTAAATGTCAATGAAATGCACACAAAGTATTGGAATAAAATTAATTCATCTGATCCCTGAAAATTTATGAAACTAGAATGAAATATGAAATAGTGGATTTTGCCTCTTTTAATGGCCGTAGCTAATTTTAATTAAGTACCATTGTCTTGAAATTTTCTGTTATGGAAAACATACATATCATTGCTTGTAAGAACATACTTTCCTTTGATTAACTCTCTTAATATTTAAGTAAACAACATAGTGTATAACATTGGTTAAAAACAGTTTGGGCATCTGATTGTGATATAGCCGGAGGTGGTGACATAAAACTTCTGGTACAGCAGCTGGAAAATACCAGGGTATGTTGTGATATAGTTGTAAAATCAGTGTAAACATCCTTAACTAGCCAAAACCATCTTGTACATCATATGGAACATTCAATACTTTCACTAGTAAAAATAAAAAAATTAAAAATGAAATGAAAAATCAACTTACATTGTACATGTACCTACCTTCATTGTTTGGGCGTCTGTAAAAATAAACAAACATACAAATGTATTTATTTTGGCCTAATGATAACAATTATGGTGATAATTAATAGAACGAAAACATTAACAATAAATTTATGGTTCTGAAAACAGTATAATTTATAATTATAATTACAGTAGCAAATAAGACAGGTATAAAATATCTTACATTCCTATATAATTACAGTAGCAAATAAGACAGGTATAAAATATCTTACATTCCTAAATAATTACAGTAGCAAATAAGACAGGTATAAAATATCTTACATTCCTATATATTTACAGTAGCAAATAAGACAGGTATAAAATATCTTACATTCCTATATAATTACAGTAGCAAATAAGACAGGTATAAAATATCTTACATTCCTATATATTTACAGTAGCAAATAAGACAGGTATAAAATATCTTACATTCCTATATATTTACAGTAGCAAATAAGACAGGTATAAAATATCTTACATTCCTATATAATTACAGTAGCAAATAAGACAGGTATAAAAATATCTTACATTCCTATATAATTACAGTAGCAAATAAGACAGGTATAAAATATCTTACATTCCTATATAATTACAGTAGCAAATAAGACAGGTATAAAATATCTTACATTCCTATATAATTACAGTAGCAAATAAGACAGGTATAAAATATCTTACATTCCTATATATTTACAGTAGCAAATAAGACAGGTATAAAATATCTTACATTCCTATATATTTACAGTAGCAAATAAGACAGGTATAAAATATCTTACATTCCTATATAATTACAGTAGCAAATAAGACAGGTATAAAATATCTTACATTCCTATATAATTACAGTAGCAAATAAGACAGGTATAAAATATCTTACATTCCTATATACACTGTAATTACAGTAGCAAATAAGACAGGTATAAAATATCTTACATTCCTATATAATTACAGTAGCAAATAAGACAGGTATAAAATATCTTACATTCCTATATATTTACAGTAGCAAATAAGACAGGTATAAAATATCTTACATTCCTATATATTTACAGTAGCAAATAAGACAGGTATAAAATATCTTACATTCCTATATATTTACAGTAGCAAATAAGACAGGTATAAAATATCTTACATTCCTATATAATTACAGTAGCAAATAAGACAGGTATAAATTATCTTACATTCCTATATAATTACAGTAGCAAATAAGACAGGTATAAAATATCTTACATTCCTATATAATTACAGTAGCAAATAAGACAGGTATAAAATATCTTACATTCCTATATAAATACAGTAGCAAATAAGACAGGTATAAAATATCTTACATTCCTATATAATTACAGTAGCAAATAAGACAGGTATAAAATATCTTACATTCCTATATAATTACAGTAGCAAATAAGACAGGTATAAAATATCTTACATTCCTATATAATTTACAGTAGCAAATAAGACAGGTATAAAATATCTTACATTCCTATATAATTTACAGTAGCAAATAAGACAGGTATAAAATATCTTACATTCCTATATAATTACAGTAGCAAATAAGACAGGTATAAAATATCTTACATTCCTATATAATTTACAGTAGCAAATAAGACAGGTATAAAATATCTTACATTCCTATATAATTTACAGTAGCAAATAAGACAGGTATAAAAATATCTTACATTCCTATATAATTACAGTAGCAAATAAGACAGGTATAAAATATCTTACATTCCTATATAATTACAGTAGCAAATAAGACAGGTATAAAATATCTTACATTCCTATATAATTACAGTAGCAAATAAGACAGGTATAAAATATCTTACATTCCTATATAATTACAGTAGCAAATAAGACAGGTATAAAATATCTTACATTCCTATATAATTTACAGTAGCAAATAAGACAGGTATAAAAATATCTTACATTCCTATATAATTACAGTAGCAAATAAGACAGGTATAAAATATCTTACATTCCTATATATTTACAGTAGCAAATAAGACAGGTATAAAATATCTTACATTCCTATATAATTACAGTAGCAAATAAGACAGGTATAAAATATCTTACATTCCTATATAATTACAGTAGCAAATAAGACAGGTATAAAATATCTTACATTCCTATATAATTACAGTAGCAAATAAGACAGGTATAAAATATCTTACATTCCTATATAATTACAGTAGCAAATAAGACAGGTATAAAATATCTTACATTCCTATATAATTACAGTAGCAAATAAGACAGGTATAAAATATCTTACATTCCTATATAATTACAGTAGCAAATAAGACAGGTATGAAATATCTTACATTCCTATATAATTACAGTAGCAAATAAGACAGGTATGAAATATCTTACATTCCTATATATTTACAGTAGCAAATAAGACAGGTATGAAATATCTTACATTCCTATATAATTACAGTAGCAAATAAGACAGGTATAAAATATCTTACATTCCTATATAATTACAGTAGCAAATAAGACAGGTATGAAATATCTTACATTCCTATATATATTTACAGTAGCAAATAAGACAGGTATAAAATATCTTACATTCCTATATAATTACAGTAGCAAATAAGACAGGTATAAAATATCTTACATTCCTATATAATTACAGTAGCAAATAAGACAGGTATAAAATATCTTACATTCCTATATAATTACAGTAGCAAATAAGACAGGTATAAAATATCTTACATTCCTATATAATTACAGTAGCAAATAAGACAGGTATAAAATATCTTACATTCCTATATAATTACAGTAGCAAATAAGACAGGTATAAAATATCTTACATTCCTATATATTTTTGAAAATAAGGTCAGGTCCAGTGTGATATCATATACAAATAGTAAGGTTCAGTTAATCAATTGCAATTAAAAAAGTGTCAAAAAATGGTTTCTCAAGCAATTTGCACAATATATATATATATATATATATATATATATATATATATATATATATATATATATATATATATATATATATATATATATATATATATATATGTATACGCTCTACCTCTGATCAACATAAAAACAAACAAGCAAATAACATTTTGCTGACAGCCCGCCACAGCCTATAGACGCCAGTATATTTTATTTGACTATCAAATACATTTGTTTTATAAACAAAGTTAACATAGTTTAAGCATTAATTATTTCCATGGTCGTAACCAATTAATGTTTTATAATATACCCTTATATTTGCAACGCAATAAATAAATACGTTCATAACGTTTTACAAGCCCAGAGGAAAACAGAGATAAAAACCCTTTTTTGGAACAAAATTCTCTGAAACTGCTTTCTAGATCACTGAAGTGACACTATCATTATACATTCGAGAATGGAAAGTCTAAAAATGAATTATTGACAGTAACAATAACTATATGACTTAAAGATCAGAGAGCAAAATAAGAGTTTTTGTGAAGATTTTTTATTTTTGTATGTACTAAAAAAACCAATACAGAAAATATATTTGTTCAGCCCTAGTCATATAATCACAATGATTTAATGATGATGTACAAAGATACTTCAAGATAACTGGTCAGTTTCACATTGAAGCTAAACATTAGGACCATGTTTTAACATCAACATTAACGGTTTTTCAACTTTTCCAATCTCAAGTTATCAGGTCTTTTTACAATAAGATATAGAAGAAAAATTATTGGGATGGGCGTTTGATGTTGAGATAACCATGTAAATCTAGATTACGGATCTTGACATAAAAGTTTTGACTGTACTTTTTGGACACCTAATTTCTCTTATATGTACAATGTAGATTTTATAGTATACACAATGTAGTCACATAAAGTCAATGTAACTATGAATATTTGTATTTTTTAATTTACAGACATAAACTTTTAGCCAGAAGTCCAACATGGCAGATTGCGAGTCAAGAATATCGGGCAACACATCTGAAGATGTCAAGATGTCTACCACAATTGAGACACAGACACCAATTATGTTACCAGACAGCGAATCATCACCATTAACACTTATGGATGACCCAGATACCCCACCTAGGCCAATGTCAGAATGCGGAAGTAGCAGGGGTATAGATAAAATTTATTATTACTTTCTATCATATGATATAAATACAGTCAATTCTTGAACTATCACCACTTGATTCTTGCCCATTCTCAGAATAATGGCTCATTTTTTTTAGGAACATTTTTCTTGCTGCATAAATTTTTCGTTATAATGCTAAATTCTTTATTGCCATCAGCATCTCTATTTTTAGAACAGACGTCCATTTCAAAGTGTCGGTTATCTTGAAATGCCGCCATAGGTGACCATGGTCAATGAAGCAGCTTAGCTGCTAATTGGTCTCTATATGTCACAGGTGTATAGCCAGGCAGTAGTAGTAAATTAAATGAAAAATTAAATTAACAAGATAATGATTTAATATGAACTGTTGTCCTGTTCATAAAAGATATACCAGTGGTACCTAAGAATGGTATTTGAATTTGTGATAATGTAGGAATTCAATTCATCTCCAAACTTGATATATACCAACATAATTTCTAGATAACAAAAGGTGGCGGTTTATGGAAAGTTTACTGTAACATGATGCATGTACATGTAATCTTTTCTTTTCCAAACTGCCTCAGTACATGCAATTACTCCTTTGCTTTGTGTGATCAAAAACATTTGTTTTAAAGGTCATCGGATCCATGACTGATTGAGCATCATACTTTTGATCCATGAAGTTGTTCACTTCTTAGTAGCATAGGAGCCTTGTTGGAATCTTTGAAGCTGATTTTATGAGAAAGTTTGCCTACATGTGTATTTACTTGTGAAAAGCTAGTGGTCTCTTCCTGTTAAACTGTAAACAGGTTCTTGTTAAAAATGGACAACATTGACATTTGTATAAAATTAAAGAATTGTTCAATGTGGTGCAAAACTCCATTTAAACAAATATTAGAAACATGCAGTATGTACATGTAGCGCCTCTAGGTTAATAAGGTTATCTGGAGTGCTGAGGACAAGATAGAATGGGTTGACTGGATATAAAGACTAACAGGACATGAAGAAGTGGTAATGTCATTTATGATGCCAGTTATACAATTATCAATTTACAGGAAGTTCTGGTGGTTCAGAGAGGGGTACTCCATGTAAACTACCACATGATACGTCGGGGAGCAAATTAGGCGATAGTTTCAATGACAGCGCAAGCATTAGCTCCACTACTTCCTCTGTCACAACTCCAGTGATAAATATAAAGCTACCATCTCGGCCTGGCATAGTATGGAGAAAAGGAGAGAAGCTGGAAGCCATGGATTTCATGGGTCACTGGTTTGTACTCTACATTTCTTTCCATACTGAACAAAACTTTTGTATGTTTGTGGCTAATGTTGCAGTGATATTTACCGATGGGCAGATTTTCCCATTTTGTGGATACATTGTCCGATTTTGTTTCAAAACTCAAAACAATAATGGCTGTCGCTCTCAAACATGGGCCTCCTCCAAAGTATAAGTCGTAATTTGAAAGCTTTTTGGCAACACGTCAATGTTGGGGTGATGGTGTTTTAAGTGAGTGGCCATACTCACTTAAAACACCATCACCCCAACATTGACGTAGGCCTAACTGCCTGCTCTCAAAAAGGGAAGGAGATCCCTGTACATGCTCTAATGGGTACCAGAGGACAAGGTAGGGACATAAGTTTACAGAGGGACTTGAAATCTAAAATACTAATAAATTCCCCTTGTTCACAAGCAATGTCAAGATCGCAAATGTTCAGTTTTGAAGTTTAATTTGGAATATTTCTTTTTATAACTTTGAAAGTTTTAACATTTTTTGACATATTTTTTTTTTTGCAAAAATTTGCTGTTTCTAGCTCCTATGTTAAGTTATTGTTACAGACTTGCTGTTCAGTTTATATTGATGCTAGCTAGATGCTAGCTTGATGATATTATATCTGGATGTTCCTGCCAGTGTCTAGCATAGATGTCATGTAGTCTAATTGGGTATTATTTTTTGTTTTTAGCTCACCTGGTCCGAAGGGCCAAGTGAGCTTTGCTATAATCCAAAGGTCTGGCCTCCGGCATCCATCTGTTAACTTTTGCATTCAAACATCTCCTTCTCAAGAACCAGTTGGCTAATTTTAACCAAACTTGGCATATAGCATCCCCATGTGAAACCGCATGACGTTTGCGAATAAAAAATGGATAGGACCAATAGGGGCCCCGAGATGGGCCAAAAAGGACCAAAACTTGGTATATCTTTAAAAATCTTCGTAAAGTCAATATCTGCAAAGTTTGCTAAAGAAAATGAAATATGACCATAAACAAGCCACTGGGGGGCGCTTCAGTAACACGGTATATTTGTATTACAAATTGTTCAATAACTCATAACTGATCGACTTTTTGTATCCAATGATATATGAGAAAGTTGTTAGAAATTACCTGAGGATCATTTTGACAAAATTTCAAGGTCATGGGGTCAAAGGTCAAGGTCAAAGGCTCTTAAGTAAATGGAAAATATAAAGTTTTTTTGTGAACTTTTCAACATTTTTGACTACTTCTCTAGAATCATTGGACCAATTTGAACCAAACTTGACAGGAAGTATAACAATGTAAAGCTGCATAAAGTTTGGGGATGAAAGGGGCTATATCACAACACGGCTAAATATAGAACAAATGAGTCAGCAGATATTTTTTATTTGATACATGTACCTCCAAAATTATTAAAGCTAGAGAAAAAACTTTACCTTAAAATTGCAAAAATCTACAAATATTTCATTTTGATGGAGATTGTCGGGTCGAGTTATTTCCCCTTTTTTAAATTTTTCATGCTTTTGGATGTTTTTTGACATTATCTTGAAAAGTGTAATAGGTAGCGTAAAAGTGAAAGAAGCAAAAGTGTTCAGCATGCAACGATCTACAAAAATGGCAACAGGGCCGAAATTGTTAGGTTGCCCCTTATGGGATTTTTTTCTTTTACAAGTGGATTTTTCATGTTTTTTGGATGTTTTTGAACATTATCTTGAAAAGAATATTAGGTAGAGTAAAAGTGAAAGAAGAGAAAATGTTCAGCATGCAAAGATCTACTAAACAGTCAAGAGGGCTAAAATTGTCATATTGCCCCTTATTGGAGTTATTTCCCTTTTAGTGGATTTCTCATGTTTTTGACAGTTTTGCCCTGTTATCTTGAAAAGAATGACAGATAGAAAGAGAAAGAAGCAAAAATGTTCAGTATGCAAAGATCTACAAAAACAGTCAACAGGAATTAAATTATCAGGTTGAACCTTATGGGAGTTATTTCCCCTTTTAAGTGGATATATTACATATTTTGCAATGCTTTTCCCTATTGTTCAGTGATCCCCACCATGCTCTTGGTTGCTTTTCAGTATATTGTTAGTAAAATACATTTCACTCAGGTGACTTTTAAGGTCCAATGAGCCTACTGTTTTTCATATTTATTAGCGATTTTATCTTTTTTGCCAGGTGAGTGACTTCAGGCCCCTTGGGCCTCTTGTTTAAGTTTTAGCATTTTTTAACATACTTTGTTCAGATCAATCAGGTCTCACACTGTGTCTGAGACTTCTCACATAAGTAGGGAGACTTCTAAAAAACCAAAGTACTGTTTAATCATTTTTAAGCATTATATATATTGCCTGTTTCAGGGGAATACCATACATAACAGAACTGGGAGTTTTCACATAATCGGCTAAAAATAATTGATTCACAAGAAAATCTAAAATGTAAAGGAATATGACACTAGATCCACTGAATAAATTAACTAAATTTTTGCTTTATTTTACTTGATCAAATTTTCCAAATAACAATGATAAATACTTTGTGAATTTTTCACAATAAATAAAGCCTAATATTTTACTTTTCACAAAGACTCAGTGCGAATTATCTAATTATTCCGTTCTTTAGTAAAACCCCAGTAATAAATAATTGTTTATCAAAACATGCAATGACATAAGGGGCCCAATGTTGGCATTTCTTCATCTTGTGTATCATCAACACAAGGTGAAAATTTCCGAGTTTCAAATCTAATCAAAGGATTATCAGGAATTAATTTCACCCCTCTGATGTTTATTGGGCATCTTTAAAGGCAGTCTGAAATGCAGGTATTAGATATGACACTTTTCTGTAGCATGAAATGCTGATTGTATCGCTGGAGGCCTCAGTTCTATAAAAAGACACAGAGTTGTGAAAGGCTTTACATCCAGTTGCACTTTTCAACCAAGATGATGGTTGAATTAAAACGATATTTATAATTACCGCCAGGTGATAATAACCCAGGTCGGCTATGCATATTATACAACAAGTTTTAATCCATAGGTAAACTTCACTTGTATTTGATCACATGTTAATCACTTGCTGCTACAGATGTAAACAAAAGTCAAGACAGTAGTAGAGTGACTTCAGCGATCTGCAAGGCAACGTGAACTTTGCTTTGCAGCAAACAGAGAGCGACCTTGAGTGACGCCCTCTAATTCTGGCTCTGATCATTGTTAAGCTTTCATTCGGGTCTCGGCTTTTGGTTAAAGATGGTGTTAGGTTGCTGATAATTTGGATGGAGGTTCCATTAGGGTAGAGCATCAGTGCTAATTGATGCACATCAGGGTTTTGGGGGTATATGTCCCACCTACTTAAATCTATTTTTTCATGTATTTATTGAAAACCATTCACATGCCTAACCCTAAACCATAAATATTCTTGTTTGTTATGGGTAGATACATTTATTGGTGTATGATAGGGTCATAGAAAGTACCTCTCTGTTTCTAGTTATGTGACTGTTTTGTATTCTTCAGGTATGCAGCAAAAGTAGTTGACCTAGATGAAGATGATCAGACTGTCTTGATTCACTTTGAAGGTTGGAACCAGCGATATGATGAATGGGTCGAGATGTCCTCAGAAAAATTGCGTCCCAGAATTCGTCACTCCAATAGGAAAGATAAAAATAAATTCACCGTAAGATTTTGCATGGCTTTAAGTCCATCCTAAAAAGTCCTAAATTTTAAGACATTTTCCTAAAATTCTAAAAAGTTAAAATCCTTTGTAAGTTCTATGAAGAATGGTTGTAAATTTGTGGTTGAAACCCTCATTTTTTCACTTAGAACATAGTCAGTTTTTTATCAGTTGACAGAGGTCTTCTCCATTTTCTATTAGTTGACAGATGTCTTCTCAGTTTTCTCTTAGTTGACAGAGGTCTTCTCCGTTTTCTATTACTTGACAGAGGTCTTCTCTGTTTTCTATTAGTTGACAGAGGTCTTCTCAGTTTTCTATTAGTTGACAGAGGTCTTTCAGTTTTCTGTTAGTTGACAGAGGTCTTCTCAGTTTTCTATAAGTTGACAGAGAGGTCTTCTCCATTTTCTATTAGTTGATAGATGTCTTCTAAGATTTTAGTCATCTCAGTTTTCTTAATGATTTAGTTGACAAAAGTCTTCTCTACCAAATTGTGAAATTCAGGTTCCTAGGATGAAGGGTTCTGTCCTCAGTCTTCTCAGTTTTCTATTAGTTGACAGATTTTTTCTCATTTTTTATGCTTTAATTGACAGATGTCTTCTCAGTTTTTTATTAGTTGACAGAGGTCTTCTCTATTTTTTATTAGTTGACAGAGGTCTTTCAATTTTCTATTAGTTGATGGAGGTCTTCTCAGTTTTCTATTAGTTGACATTAATCTTCTCCATTTTCTATTAGTTGACAGAGGTCTTTCAGTTTTCTACTAGCTGACAGAGGTCTTCTCAGTTTTTTATCATAATTTAGTTGACATATGTCTTCTCAGTTTTCTATTAGTTGACAGAGGTTTCTCAATTTCCTATTAGTTGAAAGAGGTCTTTCAGTTTTCTATTAGTTGACAGAGGTCTTGTAAGTTTTCTATTAGTTGACAGATGTCTTCTCATTTTTTATAAGTTGAAAGAGGTCTTCTCAGTTTTTTATTAGTTGACAGAGGTCTTCTCAGTTTTCTATTAGTTGACGGTTGTCTTCTCACTTTTCTATTAGTTGACGGAGGTCTTCTCAGTTTTCTATAAGTTGACAGGTTTTCTCAGTTTTTTATTAGTTGACAGAGGTCTTCTCAGTTTTCTATTCGTTGACGGAGGTCTTCTCAGGTTTTTATAAGTTGACGGAGGTCTTCTCAGTTTTCTATTAGTTGACAGAGGTCTTCTCAGTTTTTTATTAGTTGACAAAGGTCTTCTAATTTTTTATAAGTTGACAGAGGTCTTCTCAGTTTTCTGTTAGTTGACAGAGGTCTTCTCAGTTTTTTATTAGTTGACAGAGGTCATCTCAGTTTTCTATTAGTTGACGGAGGTCTTCTCAGTTTTCTATTAGTTGACAGAGGTCTTCTCAGTTTTCTATTAGTTGACAGAAGTCATCTCAGTTTTCTTAATGATTTAGTTGACAAAATTCTTCTCTACCAAATTGTGAAATTCAGGTTCCTAGGATGAAGGGTTCTGTCCCTAGGGCAGGGATAAAATATTGTTGAAATAAAACATAATTGTAGAAAATCTTTGTCACTTTTGTGCATTATGAATAAAGACGGAATGCAAGATTTGAAAGATCAAAAAGCTTTACCATAATTGTAAAAGTATAAATTTTTATTCAACAAATGATGTTTAAGAACCCTAATACAAAATCACAACTTGCTCTGATATGATTAAACTTACTATCCTATAAAATGATTGAAACTTGTCAATATTTGTATGATAGTTAAATCAATATATATCCATCATCTGTTATGAAGTATAAAGAGCACATTGTTGACACACTGATTTCAAAAGACAAAAAAATATGCATACTTAGGTGACCAATAAGGCCTCTTGTACTGTGAAGTCAGTTGTGTATGACTTGGTTTATTTACATCTTACAGGATTATAAGATGGGTGAGCATGTGTATGCAAAGTGGACGGACTGTAAAATGTACCCAGGAAGAGTTACCAGTATCCTGGGTGATGGTATGTATATAGGAATTCAGTTGAAGCAACCAACACACGTGATAAATATATATATTAGGCCTACAGGATTTGATACAGAATCATTCTTCCATCTTTATATCATTGTCTTTTTGCCTAAAAATTACCCACCATCATTTAGGCACCGCAACAATTTGAGTCTTTGAAAAGTTTTTGAGACAATTTTTATAGGATTTTATTTTCTCACTGAAGCAAATGTGACCCAATTTCTCAGAAGATTAAATTAGGAAGTTTTCTTGAATATATTTTGGAAAACATGAAGTATGATTAGTATAGTCTGATACTGATCATGAAATAAATCCAGAAATACCCGGGAATTCTAATATTTTTAATGTAGATAATAAATAAACAAAACACAGGGCTGTGAGGTCATTGTCAATAGTCTTTAAACATTCAAATCTTTTTAAAGGTTCATATGAGGTCACATTCTATGACGGTTACAGAAAGCAGGTGCAGGGTATAAATGTTCGACCAATGCCCAAACATCTTCAGCAACAGGTAAGTTTGATATTGGTAAATCTGTACAGTATGCACATTGTTTGTGCATTGTTAAAAGAAATACATTAGAGAGGTGCTGTAGGACATTAACCTTGAACTACATAACCAATTTATACCTTACAGGTATAGGCGCTGACAGGATTTATATTTCATTTGTCAATAATACAAGCCTGTCCATAATACCCAATATTTCTCTATCATTCAGAGGCATTTTAGATACAAATACAGAAAGAGAATGGAAACATAAACATAATGGTAGATATGGGCACTAAATTCTTGAATACAGTCTAACCTCATTCTTACCCCTAACAGGCTGAGGGTCTGGACTTATTCAATATTTATTGAGACATAAGACATAATATTTACATTGTTAAATTTTAGGTGGCTTCCTAAACAAGATGCTCACTAGAAAATATGCCACTGTATTTGGTTGTTTTGTTCTTTATTTAAGAAAATTGAAATTGTTCATGTGATGCCTAAGGAAGAAAGAAGGAAATCCACAGAGGACAAACCAGGTAATTTACATTTACAATAAATATAATTAATTCAGCGGAGAAGTATGTGCTAAATATGTCTTTTTAATCACCGCTGTGTATAGAAATACCAGCATCCGATGTTTCCCAACTACTCGGCTGTTGTGTACAATACCTCGTAAACATAAACTCTCAGATGTTGTCATTTTGGCACTTACATAGATCTTTTAATCCCCATTGATGTTGGGGAATCACTTACGGTGAGATGACACGTGAAATAAAATGTTAGATTTAGAATAGCCGACATTTGTAAATAAAATAAAGTTATTATCAAAAGGCCCGAAACGGCAATTGTTAAAATAAATATGTGACAATTCTTTTGCATGCATTTGACAAAGGTATTGCTATTTTTACAAAAGTGTATTGAAGATTAATTTATGATAATGATAACTTAAAATATAAAAAAAAGAACAAAACAAGAAAATAAGGCTCGTAATATTCAAACCATCCATTGCCATACCAATGGTCAGTAAAATTTGCAATAAATTAACGAAGTGACAAAACCTACAAGGTTATTAATCTCTCTCTCTCTCTCTCTCTCTCTCTCTCTCTCTCTCTCTCTCTCTCTCTCTCTCTCTCTCTCTCTCTCTCTCTCTCTCTCTCTCTCTCTTCAAAAAAAAATAATAATAAATACTCCATTAAAATTTGGGTATATGCTCTTTTTCATTCATCCAGAGAGAGAGTGAGAGTTCCAGAGTTTTGTTTTGTTCAGCAGAAACTTTTACAACAAAATATCTATTTATCAATTTTACATTACATTAGCAACATATATAACACTTTTTAATTGGAATTACAAAAATTAAGAATGAAATTCTGGAATTCAGTTTTATATTCAGTGATTTATTTTGTTTTAATTTACTTACTAACAATAACAGATACATTTTTTACTCTTTGGTATTTCTTAATCTTTTAATTTTTGTTAATCATATAAAATATTTTTTTTAAATAACAGGATAGAAATGTAATAGTAAACTAAATATAATACATTTCGAACCGAAAATAAGGAAATTCAGGAAGAAAAAATACTGTTTGGTGTTTTACAAATTACTTTATTAATTAATTTATTTATTTATCCATTTATTTATTTTTTCTATTTATCTATTCATTTATTTACTTTATTTCGGTACAGTTTAAAAAAAGATAATGTGATAGGAAATGCAGTAATACACTGTTACGTGTTTAAACATGTCCCTTCATAAGCTACATCTGAAACGGGACAGATTTGAAAATCAGCACATAATAATTTTATGAATCTAGTCCTCAACTGTCTTTAAGTTAACTTTTTATGTTTTGGAATTTTGTGAACAGCGAGACCTGTTTAGATGCATTTCTGTACCTCTCTACACTAGAATTCATGTTCATATTTCTGTAGTAGCATAAAACTATATGAAGAAGGTTAACAGCACACACTGGTACTGTACTATTCTGTTTCCCCTGGATATTTTATTATTAAAGCCATGCCTGGTTACCAATCGGCAATCAGAGAGTGTGACAGTCTGAGTGTCACTCGCTGACCAACTTTGTACTGAGCTAGTATTCATAGGCAATTTGTAAACTGAAATACACATGCATACACACTGAAGACCAGATTCATTTATCAAACATTTATTCACCACCGTAGACAATAAACACATTACACATATACAGAGAGCAATGAAGAAATAAATTAACTCGATTATCATGATTGCGATAGGAAAAAATTTGGCCAAGTAAAGGCAAGTTTACTGCAGTCTGTTTTTTTGTACTATAGTCCCATGGTATAAAATATCCGAAAAACCTTTTGTACTGCATCCCTGAGACAAATTTTAGAGTGAAAAGAGTGCGGCTGATTATGGTACATATAATTAAAACTCTACAATTCCATGCACATGTGAAAAATAAAATCATTTTAAAAATAATGGAGACTATATGTTAATGGGATGTTCTTGATATAAAACAAACTAATTGACATTGATAGCATATTTTTAGCACTAATATGTCTTGTAGATTTATATATCCGAAGATTCGAAGTAACATAGAACTTGGAAAGCCTCGGACACTACCCTGACTGATGAGGCGTCAAATACATAAACCTGTCCTTCACATCAACCTTTCCTCCACATTGACCTATTCTCCACATCAACCTTTCTAGGGTTGGAACAATGTTATTCTCATAATTAAGATAAATCACAAATCTTCCTAACACTTCCATCTGGAACACGATTACTTACTGCTAGTGACAAACTTACCTAGTGCTGATGTCAAAATTAATTATAACCAAGTGCCAAAAATAGTCTCTTACATGTAACGAAATTACTCGACACCATTCACACGCTAGAAATCTTCCTCTTTTGCAGCCTAGACCTACTTTATTTAAACAGTAGACAGATTGTTCTTTCCATTTCGTCTTTTTTGTACATATCCAGAATGTTTGTGTACATTGCTGTTGAAACAATTAGGTGGTTTAATTTTGATTTTAATAACAGTGTCACACATTTCCTCAGAGGGCCGCCATTTATTTTTTGATAAATACTAATTTTGGAAATGAACCAAAATGAATCCATACAGAACCAAAGTAGTACCATGAAACGAACTGTGACAGAAATTCACGGTCCACTGGTTAAACACAGTGAATCGAGTCACGCTTATAAATTTTGTAAGGTTAAGTTAAGATATGTTAAGATATTTTATATTTATTGAATTAAAATTGTATTGACAACCCTAAAGACCGAAGTAGACTGGTCTAAACAATAGAAGAGAGGTGAAAGGGATGAATTAATTAGGAATCATTTTCAAGAAAGCCCCTGCTGGAACCTCAGCTGATTTTTATGAGAAAGTTTACAAGTTTACTTACAGAAGGCCAATAGTATATTCCAAAGTACATTATAACCAGAGTTCTCTCCTCCACCATTAAAAAACTGGTCACCAGTAGGCCTATATATTTACATCTGTCCTTCTTTATAGTCTTTGAGCCACAATTTAACCCCTGTTCCCCCAAGGGTGAATTTTGATGGTTATATTTTTCTGAAAGCTTATAAAAAATCCTACAAAATGAGCCATGTAAGCATTCTGGTTGTTAGCACGTTTAGGAGTTTTGGGGTAAAACCATAGAAAGTTAACAAAAATCACTGAAAATAGGAAAACATCAATTAATCCTTCATTTATTGCCACTTTTTGAAATGAAAGTAATGGTTGTATGGTAGATATCTAAAATGACAAGTATTGACCCATGTAACAACCATTATTTATCAAATTTGGTGTTTTGGGGTAAACAAATCAGATTTTCAAACAGATATGAGTGGATTTTTTTTCCCTCTTTGGGGGTTGTGTGTGTGGGGGGGGAACAAACGCATTATTAGCCAGGGGACTGTTAATATAGTAAGTGCTTACTGCATTCATTCAAGCATGAAGCAGTGTGAAAAGGCTTTGCAGATCAATATATTACGACAAATATGACTACATTGTACTTTTATTTGTAAACATAAACATTTATCATCAGTAAACATATATACATGTATTACTCATGAGTGGCCATCGGTCCGAAATTTCCATCAGATCATATAACAGGTCTTGTTCTGACCAACAAAAGAAGTCTCTCTCTGTCACACTGTGTGGCGAGCCAATGACCAACAGATCCGTGTCTCACAGTAGGCCTACCAGTACCACGTGTACTGACATTGTGCCTGAAAGAAGTCTCTCTGTCACACTGTGTGGCAAGCCAATCACCAACAGATCCGTGTCTCACAGTAGGCCTACCAGTACCACAGCATGTGTACCAACATTGTGCTTTTAACTTTCAAGTTTCAGTGGTGGGCTGTGCTTCCTTCCTTTAGAAAAAAATAACACGACCAGATAAGGTTCAACAACCAAATGATGGACATTCTGTTGTGCATTCAAGATACAAGTCCTCAGGACTGTTGACCAATTCAACATTTCACAAGTACACATTTAACTTCACTAGTTAGTGAACAACATCGGTACATGTCACCTCCTAATTTAGTATAATTGCACATCACTAGTTATGTTTTCAAACTGTTAAATGTTTGATAGATCAAAGTATTGAATGAAAATAAATATATACTACATTTTTGTAAACAAAATAAGTATTTTCTTTTATTTTTTGTGAACAGATAATAAAATATTAAAATATTAGCCCTAGCAACTGCATTGTTTGTCACTTACCATAGTTACCAAATGAGCAATGCATTTAAATGATAAAAAAAATCTGTATTGGGGATGTAAATATAAGGATAACACGCTCCAGAGAATATGTGCCTTAACAACAGTGTTCATACGACCATATAAAGTTCAATCCTTAAATAACTGAAAAATTGTTGAGTGAGGCGGCAAACATCATTCAAACAAAAAAATTCAAAAAGCATACAGTTAATGTTGTGAAATTGATTTCTTTGATAGGGTCGCAGGGAAAAAGACGAAGTTCTTCAGTATACTCTCGTAGGGAGAGGGACAGCATAGGTACGTAGACAATTCTTTTCTCACATTCACCTCAAACCATTCATACAAACTGACCCACCATTTTTTATAGTTGATTTTGCTTTTAGTTCCATACCAATGAAACCTTAGGGAAAATAGGGGTTACCATGTGACTATTTTATGGAAACTGACAGGAAATTGATCCATCAGTACTCTTAGAATATTTTGTTTGTTTGGTTTTTAGCTCAAGTAAGTCAAAGCCAGAGGATGCTCCTCTTTGAAAATCTCATCATCCTCCAGACCACTGCATGTATTGGACAATGGATTTTATCTGAGTGATCTACATGGATGTATAATTCATGCTTGTGATTTTTATTCATTAGGTAATAAATTGTTGACAGGTTTTTTGAGGTCTTTTATAGGATACTCTTATCAAATGTGAATGCAACTGGATACAAAATACTTGATGCAGAGAATTATTATGGAAATATATATTGAGTGACAAGTTCAAATATTCAGGTCAATATTGTGATCAAGGTCTTGGCTACTTCAAAATTGTGAGGATGGCAAAATACAAATGTTGCAAGCAACACTGACTGTAAGCTTGTTTAAAATGATGGTGTTATATTGAAATTGGCATTGAAATGAAATCTTGCAGTGAGGAAAATATAGTTACCATTTTTTTTGTTTCATAGATATGTCTGTAATGAACAAAAAACAGGACAACAGTCGAATATATTTAGTAAATATCTTGTTTATTTAATTCTTTGATTTCCTGGCTAGTTCTGTTTGACGTTACAATGGTCATCTCTTGCAGCTTCATTGACCCCGGTATATCAAGATAACTGACACATTGAAATGGACGTTTGTTCTAAAAATAGAATGGCAGATGAAGATGAAAAAATTTGGTGTTATAAAGAGAATTTTAAAGAGAGGGGGAAATGTTTCTGAAAAATATGGTGTTATCAAAGTTTACTACAGGCATATCAAGTACTACTTGTGGTAATCTTCTTGTAAAAATGTCTCTAGTAAAATACAAATATTTCTTGATGTTATTATTACCTCCCTTTACAGAATCAGCTAAAGACAAATCATTTGAGGAACCACTAGGTGGCTACAGTATTGATGATGTGCAGTCCTTGAAAGACGAAGGCGAAGATGATTCCAAAAAGAAAGACAAGTTGGAAGGGTTCCCAAAGAAGATAAAAGCAACAGAACGATCTCAGAGCAAATCATCAGAAAAAGGCAGCTTAAAATCCAAGAAATCAATAGAATCTTCTGT
Organism: Atrina japonica; assembly: GCA_030159075.1. NCBI lineage: Eukaryota > Metazoa > Mollusca > Bivalvia > Pterioida > Pinnidae > Atrina > Atrina japonica. The sequence goes on along the minus strand of BROG01001248.1, from coordinate 30,794 downwards.
CAAGGGTGGGACAAAGCCCAGACAACCTACAAATGGGACTGAAACTAAAAAGCCCAGGGCTGAGGGCGGTAGTGGAAAGACCAAGCATTCCACTGATGCTGCAGAAAATGACAGTGTAAAACCTAGACGATCTTCTGAATCCAAGGCAAAAAGAAAAAGTAAAGAAAAAAGCTCAGGAAGTTCCAAGAAAATGATTATTTCTGGATCTTTGTTTACTGTTAGGGATAGATCCAGCTCATCAGAGGGAGGAAAGTCATCAAGTTCTTTGTCGGTAAATTCCAAAGGAGAAAGTGAAGCAATGGAAAAACTGGAAACTGAATCAGTGGTTTGTCTTGCTATAGAAAATTTTTTCTGATCACTCCAAATTGTACCTTCATCTGTAAATTATTCACATTTTTGTCTTCTTGACTAATACTTCTGAGGGGAATTTTATGAAACTTCAAGTATTCAAGTTCCTCTACCAAGTTTGTATTTTTCTGCCAGATTGGTCCAGGAGTGGATCCAGGGTGGGGCAAAATAGATCCTAAAAAGTACACACTTTGAATATCTTCTTCTCCAGACTGCTACATGAATTGAAAAATGGATTGTTTCTGAGTGAACTACATAGATGTATGCTTCAAGTGTGTAATTTTCATACAAATGGGAATATTAATTGTTGATGTATTTTTAAGGTTTTCTCAGACTTTGTCATTTTCATTCATTTTTGTATGATTTGTTTGATTATCTCGCCTCATATTCACTATCAGGCCTTACACTTGGTCTATTGGAGGGAGGCTTCTCACATAAATAGGGAGACTTCTAAAATACAGAGGGAGATGAAGTACTGCACATCAAGCATTATACAATGTTATATATTTAAAGTCCAAAGGAGAAAGTGAAAACATAAAAATCTAAAATACTACTGATTAAAATGTAGTAATTATCTAATTATTCCTTTCTCTTGTAAAACCCCAGTAATAAATATTAATCAGTTAAAGATTAAAAATCAGCTGAAAATCCTAGATTTTTAAATTTTTTTTTTTTGTTATAGCCTAGTAAACGTTTTGCTTTAATAGAAATTACACCAATAATTGCTTTAATAGAAATTATACACATTAATTGCTTTTAGAGCTGGCCTGGCTCAGTCTGGATCGTGAGGTCGTGAGTTCGAGTCCAGTCAGTGGCAGGTTGGTCCTTCGGATGAGACAGTAAAACTAGAGGTCCTGTGTCACAGTAGGTGTCGGCACGTTAAAGAACCCTCACTGCTTAATGGCCGTAAGTGCCGTGCATAGGCCAAAATTTGGAGCCCTTCACTGGCATTTGGTGACATCTCCATATGAGTGAAATATTCTTGAGTGGGACGTTAAACAACTATAAAAAACAAACAATTGCTTTTATTTACAGCACTAGATATTTTCAGTTGTTGTTAAACATTTTTTTATTCATCGCCATCAGTGATATAAGCACACAACTTGTCTCTTTCTCCAAAAACTATTGAAAAGCTGTATTGGACATTGAATAGCCTTTCATACCTGACCCTGAGTACAGCTTGTATTTTTAAACAATAATGGTGTATGTACTTTATTTACCCCACAATTCAAATAGAATTATACAATTTCAAATGATCAAACATTGTGCCAGGTTTTCAGAGGTAAGATTTCATCTCCTGTCTGTGCAGTTCTATGCTTAGATGGAGGGTAAATGGTCCAGGATGTGCAGTTTGATACCTTTGTCAGATTGTACAAGTGTAGTGGCACACAAAAAGGCATTGGAAATATGGACCAATCAAGCAAGGACATAAATACACACACTGTAACATCTCTTTCTGCCTCAAGCAACCTTGTATTTTTAAACAATAATGGTGTACATACTCTATTTATCCTGCAGTTGGAATTAGATTACACAATTTGAAATGATTGTACTTAGCATTTGATAATATTGAGCTTTGATGGTCCTAGATATGGAAGACAACATAATTCTAATGAGTAATTATCTGAATGATATGACATCTATCTAGACATAATATTGAAAAATTATTTTGAATATAATTTTGAAAGAAAAGGCTCATAATAATATGAATAAGGCATTCAAACAAATTATTTTGATGTGCACAGGTAATTCTGGATTGCTAGAACCCTCAAATTTATGATATTTAAAGTCCTAATTTTGTATTTTAGTATCTGAATATAAATTACTATTTAATTGGTATACCTTTACCGGACATTTTTTTGCTGTTTGTGGGATAATAAACTTGAATATTTTTGTATATGTTTTCTATTTTAGTTGGAGGCTAAGATAACTCATGTCTCGATACCTGCAATGGAAAGCTCACAGACTGCCAGTACGACACATTTACCAAATACAACATTGGACACACCATCCTCTTCTGTACCGGCATCTCCGGCCAGCACAGTTTCTGGTAACATTACTTAATGATTATATCATTGTCTGTATGAGCCCATTGGCACCTATATTGATGGGACTTTTGTGGTTGAGTCTTTAAGACAACACACTTTAAACCCATGAAGTCACTCACCTTTGTTTACTTCAGGTTCCTACTAGAACCTAGGCTGGTTTTTTGAGAAAGTTTGCCAGTTTATGTGCGGAAGGCCAGTGATCACTTTTCAGATATATTGAAACAGGATACATTAATCCACCACTGAAAACTGGCTGTCACCATATAACTGAAAAAATTGTTGAGTTTGGCGCAGAACACCATCTTAACAAAGCTATCTTATTTGGGAAGTTTTGCCAGTTTACTTTGGATGACGTATTGATTACCTTGTGTTTTTCCATGCTTGAAGAATTTCATGTAGCTCAGTCTAACATCCCTAATTAAAAAATTAATCCCTTGGGCACAAACTCACAAAATATCTATAGAACTACCGGATTACCAAGATGGCAAATGAGATGGCAGTTAAGTGGCAGGAGTGATGATCAAAACCATGGAAATGAAACTTGTGTCAGTATGATTGAAAACTTGAAATATATATCTAGAACCATCAATTAACAATGTGTAGGAGGGGTCTTCGTGACCAAGTGGTCAGAGCATCACGCTTTAATCCACGAAGTCTGTCACCTCTAGTCAGCACAGGTTCAAGTCTCACTGGAACCTAGGCTGATTTAGTGAGAAAATTTTACAGGTGTAAGGCCAGTGGTCTTGGCTACATTGTAACAGCATACTCTAATCTACCAGTTAAACCTGGCAGACATAAGGCCAGTGGTCTTGGCTACATCACAAGTAAATCCTGGCAGGTGTAAGGCCAGTGTTCTTGGCTACATTGTAACAGCATACTCTAATCTACCTGTAAAACCTGACCGACATAAGGCCAGTGGTCTCGGCTACATTGTAACAGCAAACCCCAATCCACCAGTAAAAACTGGCAGGAGTAAGGCCAGTGGTCTTGGCTACATTGTAACAGCAAACCCCAATCTACCAGTAAAAACTAGCAGGTGTAAGGCCAGTGGTCTTGGCTACATTGTAACATCAAACCCCAATCCACCAGTAAAACCTGGCAGGTGTAAGGCCAGTGGTCTTGGCTACATTGTAACAGCAAACCCCAATCTACCAGTAAAACCTGGCAGGTGTAAGGCCAGTGGTCTTGGCTACATTGTAACAGCAAACCCCAATCCACCAGTAAAAACTGGCAGGTGTAAGGCCAGTGGTCTTGGCTACATTGTAACAGCAAACCCCAATCCACCAGTAAAAACTGGCTGCCCCATATGACTGAAAAATTGTTGAGTTTGGCATAAAACAACATTCAAATTAAAAACTAGGATGTATATAAGACATTTTTCAGCACTCAAACCAAGTTTGAGATGACCACCATTAAAAATCTTGGTTAGTCATGTGAGTTGTTAACCAATATTTTTTCATAGTTTAACATATCATGGGTCAATGATATTATATTTATAGAAATTTAATCAAAAAATTTGCAGAGAAAAAATTGGGATCATCAACAACTTTAACCATCTTTATACTTTTCAAACCAAACTAGATAGAAATTTTATATATGACGGAACAGTTATGTGTTGGTATTGACATTCCTAATTCAGTAAGCAAGAAATCATTCCTACTGATGTCTATCCAACATTTCTGTTGGACTTGGACATGATATGGGGGTATTCGTGTTTGACAGACATATTTTGTTTTCTTTCATGTTTTCTATATTATTCACAGAGGAGAGTTTTAAAACTAATCGGTTTGATCAAAGTTTTGATAAAAATATCCCTGTTATTACAGTTCCATTTTTTTTCTCATAGCTACACCACCTCAAACTCCAAAACAATCTCCACTTCCTAAGCTAGATGTACCAGCACCTGGTGTCATAACGTCGACATTAGATCCTCCAACTCCATTGGTTCCAGAGTTTAAAAGTAAGTATTGTTTCTGAATAGTGAGAAGACTTAGAGTAATAAGTCATCAATCATCTTAAGTCATTCAAATTTAATGTCACTCAAGTTAATTATTACATTTCGTTGCCCCAAGTCATCATGTGACATGTAGATTTCCTTCATGTGAGGGTTAAATGTGAACTTTCAAACCTCCTCACTAGGGCCATTTGACAAATTCTCTCCAAAATTAGAATGTAGCATTGATTGGGTTAGGGTAAAAAGGGTGAATTTCATAAACTTACATAGGCATGAAGTCACCAAACTGACTCAATACTCAACCTGTTACCTGTCTACTTGATGCCAGGTGGCACATAATACCTCCACATTGTCTTCACACTTCCTTGTTGTTTGCAGTAGACTGTACTTCATTCTGTGTGTTCCATCCTTCTGTTGTCTTTTTCTACATTGCATCTGCCACGTTTTCACTTGCCTTCTTGGACCATGTTAGTGCTGTTATGAAACCACTTGCAGTACTCAAACTCAATCTTAATTTTGTTATTTTTATTACAGTGTTAAACTGTGACTGAATTTTTTTGTTGTTTTTTTCATTCAAATAAAAATAAAAAATTGGTTCATTTTCTTTTTCTTCCCATGATAACACAGTTAAAATGAAAACAACTTTGATTATCTTCTTGCCTAGAGAGCCAGTCATTTGTTTGCATTCAGTGTGACCAGTTAAGCCCTATATATCTTATTTTAGTGGTCGATTAAGCCCTTTTCATGTTTTGTTAGTGTTCATAGTGACTAGTGACCTCTAAAGCCCTTTTTCTGGTCTGTTGGTGTCATTTGACCAGTGACCTCTAAAGCCCTTTTTCTGGTCTGCTGGTTTCAATTTGACTTACTGACCTCTAAAGTCCTTTTTGTGGTCGGTCAGTTTCAGTTTGACCAGTGACCTCTAAAGTCCTTTGTGTTGTCTGTCTGTTTCAATGGGACTAATTCATGTACCACATGATACCCGATAACGTTTGTGCAAGATTTTTGTTTCCATTAGTGATGGAATGATGCAAGCAGACGATGTCCCGCAGAAAATTACGTAGGGATACATTCCATCACCACTGGAAATACTAGTACCGCACAAACGTTATTGGTTATTACGTGGTACATGAATTAGTCCCATTTGACCTTTGACCTCTAAAGACCTGTCTGATTTTTGTTGGTGTTTAGTTTACTCAGATATTTTATTTATTTATATTTGTTTACAGAGGAGAAAAAAGTTAAAAGACAACATACAGTTTCACCATCACTGTCGGAAGCTAGTAGTGAGTCCCAGTCTGAAGTGTCTGATTCATCCAAAAGAAAACGGAGTAAATCAACAGAAAAGGGACAACATGCTGATGCAACAGCAGCATCTAGGAAGCGGAGTAGATCCACTACAGAAAAAGGTAAAAATATGAAAGTTTCACCAAATATTTGCACCAATCAAAAACATACACAATTATGTATTTGGGGCTTCCATGGCATTTTGCTTTAAACCATGAATTCTCTCACCTCTCAGGGCTCCAAGAGGTGAGTAATTTGGTTGTATATGCAATTAAAGACTGTAAATGGAAACTGCAAATTAAAGCATCTCACCATTCACTCGACCTTACATGTTATTGTTCTTTGAATCATATATTGTATTCTGGTCAGTCCCAAACAGTTTTTAACCAATCTGAGCCACAGAATGCTTCTTTCTACTGATTGATGCAATCTAAGACAACATGATTTTGGCCTATTTAAGTGCTTATTTAATCTAAATGAAGGTTACACTAAAACCCATACAACAATGTACACAATAGGCATGGTAATGATATTCCTTGTTTTTTTCATCGACACATCTTTAAACCATCTAACGTACATGTAAACATTAAAATATTTGCAGCAGTATAAGTTAGCTTTATAATTAATAAACAGTCTATTTCACGATTTGTGCTGTTTTAGTCTCAATGCCATTCTAGTAATTACAGGGTTATTCCTGGATTTTCGCATGACAATAAAAAAATGACATCCAACAGAAAGCAAGAGTCGACTGCAGGTTTTCAGGTACAGCAGCTAGGATTTCAGACAGTGACCCAATGATTTCAAAATCTTTAAACAGAATATCTTACAATGAAGTGGCTGAAAAGTTGTTTTCATGACTCTTTTCTGAATGTAATCATAGACAATGTCCATGACATATTTGAAAGACTTCATAGTGTCACAAGTTTTGGGGCTATGAATAAGAATTATGACAATAAATCTTGAAATAAAGACATTGACACATTTCTTTCATTATGTTTTTCATTTAATCTATACTAAGGTAAATAATTTGACTGACACTCCTTCCCCAATGAGCTTTTCTGAATTTTTATTATAAAAATAGTTTGTCTGATTCTTATATTTGGTGAAATCTTACATATTTTTGTGAAGGATTGTCCTTCTTCTTTCTACAGTGAACTGGAATGTTTATTTTTTTCATGAAAACTGCAGATATTTGTAAAGGACAAGCAAAATTTAGTGTTCATTCCTTCTTTCTTCATAGTAGACCTAAGGCACCAACAAAATGAAATTAATCACATGATAAAAAAGTTGCTTCTCAGAAATAAATCTTCAGAGAAATTTCAAAGAAATATTGAATCAGAATATATTAAAATTCAAATTAACATGAATTTTTCAAGAATTTCATTTACCATAAAAAGAAATGGTAAGATGGTATTAGTTGACTTATTTATGACAACATACAGTAGGCCTAGCTATGATGAATTATTTTTCTAGATGGCAATATAAAATATTGAGTATGTTGCCATTTTGGTTACTAGAAGTCAAGGTCAGCACAGAATTGAGCTCTGCTGAAACCTAAGCATTAGGCCTATGGGAAAATACATAACATTTGACACATGTAGGCTATACATTTTTATAAGAAAGTTTACTGGCACAAGTCTAGTGATCTCTTCCTGGGTACATACAATACATAACATTGTATACATTTTATAAGAAAGTTTACTGGCAGAAGTCTAGTGATCTCTTCTGGGTACATACAATACATAACATTTGTATACATTTTATAAGAAAGTTTTCATGGCAGAAGTCTAGTGATCTCTTCCTGGGTACATACAATACATATAACATTGTATACATTTTATAAGAAAGTTTACTCGCAGAAGTCTAGTGATCTCTTCCTGGGTACATACAATACATAACATTGTATACATTTTATAAGAAAGTTCTTTTATAAAAAAAATCATATAGTTATGGTTATGCATAGTGACTAATTTTAGCAAAATATTTTGGAAATGATGTTTCTATTGTAAATTTTAACTCATTTGAATTAAAATCAGACCTTTTTGAGGTAAAGACTGGTTGATTTTGTTCTTTTGAGGGCAAAATCTACATATTGGACCATGTCATTTTACTCATGCAGTGTATTTTGTACCTTTAGCTGTATATATATGTACTGCATCTGAAGGATAAAAACCATCTCATTTTTAAGAAAATTGTATTAAACTGCATTTCAGCATTTAAGTCTCATCAGTAAAATATTTCATCATGCCATATACACTGTAAACAGTATGGAAATTAATTTAAATACCCCCCCCCCTTATGCTGATCTGTACACAAAAATTTCCATATTGTGGTTAGGTCATATTGTGTTAAATTTGGGTAATAGATAATTTGTAAATAAAAAATTTCTTTAGAAATAGGGCGTTTTAACATTTTTTTCATAATCTATCAACATTTTAACCTGTAGAAGGAATATTTCAATTTTTTTTAATCCAGGAAATATTGTCCAATAAGAGATTTTTATCTAATTATCATACTCAAGTACCTGTAAAGATAATTATAAAGTATGAATTATATATTTTTCTGTATTAACTCATCTAATATTCATTCAAGTTGCATGTTTTCATAAGTTTTCTAAATTTTCAGTCATGCATTTTTTGTTTGAATCACCTTTTTCACCCCCCCCCCTTCCAGCAAATGTCACTTAACACTCTCTTGGGGTCATACCAGACAAAAATTAACACCTGATATTGACTTTTACTGGTTTCAAAACTTAGTATAATTAAAATTTGACTTAGTTTATCATCTGAAACAGAACTATACATATGTCATATCCTTTTAAAAGCAATTTGACTATCATTTTGCACCATTTAAGTGTCAGTCATTTTAAAGTCAGACTCAGTTATCTGCCCTCTGTATTTAATTACTTACATCATGAGACTGTAATTAAGGGATGAAACAAAACATGGACATGTCTGAAAATGATTACATAACATATTTTATATAAATGAACAAAATAAGTCTATTGAAATGTGTTGTATGTAAGGGTATCCCCTCCAAGAAGTTTTACACTTTTATTAAGGGTGCACTTCATTCCTTGTCAATAAAAGCAATTTGATGATATAAAAAATGACATGGTTTACTTTTAAGTGAGCTTCAGAAATTCTTCTTTACTTCTGGTGCCTAATTGGTTCCATGCTCATTAAGCAATGATCCAAATTTAAAGTTTTTGTGAAGAAAATGGTATATTTTGTCACTTTTTCCATTATTAAGGGGTACCGTCTACCCTTATTTGATATCATGGTCAATATTGGTAAATAATGGTATGAAATCATTCAAAATAATGAAGTATATGTGTTACAAACAATTCTGAATGAAAATCATGAAAGAAAAACAGACAACTTCTTCATATAATGCATTTATTTGTTAATATCAATGAATGGGATTGAGAGGTAGGGGTGTGACACATTATAGACTGTGTTTCTCTTCAGGTTGGGTTCCCATCCTCATTATTAAGGGGGCTTGGTGTACAGTTAGTGAGATTTCCAAAAAATGCAAAATGACTATTTTTGGCAATGTTTTGGATAAATCTATAGGAAAAACACCAGCTTTGTTTACAACATGGGCGCAGACATTTTGGACACCCAAAGTTGTGCGGAGGGTAAAATGAGCCCAGTGATCTGATTGGTCATTAAATGAAAAAATTAGTTTTGCCATTAATAAGTGAAATAAAGGTGATAAAAAAGATACATGAATATTGGTAGTACTTTGGAAATTATTTACTCGCAGAAGATGGCAGCATAAAATATTGAGTATGTTGCCATTTTGGTTACTAGAAGTCAAGGTCAGCACAGAATTGAGCTCTGCTGAAACCTAAGCATATAACATAACATTGTATACATTTTATAAGAAAGTTTACTGGCAGAAGTCTAGTGATCTCTTCCTGGGTACATACAATACATAACATTGTATACATTTTATAAGAAAGTTTACTGGCAGAAGTCTAGTGATCTCTTCCTGGGTACATACAATACATAACATTGTATACATTTTATAAGAAAGTTTACTGGCAGAAGTCTAGTGATCTCTTCCTGGGTACATACAATACATAACATTGTATACATTTTATAAGAAAGTTTACTATCTCTTCCTGGGTACATACAATACATAACATTGTATACATTTTATAAGAAAGTTTACTCGCAGAAGTCTAGTGATCTCTTCCTGGGTACATAATAACATTGTATATACATGTATTAGTCATATATTGATTTTTCTTAAGATTTGAAATATTCTTGAGTGGGATGTTAAACAACAATAAACAAACGAAGTTTGTTTCATTTATTTTTTTTGTTGACTTATATCATGCTATACATTTTGTTTTTATTTTAAGGTGACTCAGTATTCATAGAGGATTTGAAATATGCATTAAAAAGTTAAATATACAATAACATGAAAATGGCCTCAGTGGTCAAGTAGTTATGCATTAAAAGGTTAAATACACAATGACACGTAAACGGCCTCAGTGGTCATTAAAAAGTGCATTAAAAAGTTAAATACACAATAACATGTAAACGGCCTCCGTGGTCGAGAAGTTAGAGCAGTGCACTTTGAATCATGAAGTTGCTCGTCTGTAGTCAGCCAGATGGAACCTAAGCTGACTTTGTAAGCTGACTTTGTAAGCTGACTTTGTAAGAAGTTTGCCGGTTTACTTACGGATTGCCAGTGTCTCTCTTCCTGGTCACGGTATAACCAGGTACTCTACTCCACTATTAAATACAATAAAGCTAAAAAATTGTTGAGTGTGGTGTAAAACATAATTAAAACAAGCAAAACATGGTGGCATATAAAAATATTTGGATTCAGATGATTTTATTTTTTAGGAAATTACATCCTGGTACCAGAGACAGAGCCGCCACCAAAAGCATTTGTTATAGAGTCTGAGCACAACCATTTCAAGTGTACATTTGAAGGCTGTAACAAAGCATTCCGAAAAGAAAATCTGCTTGACTACCATGTCAAGTATTACCATTCCAACGATGGGAAACCAGTCCAGATACCACCACCACGAAAACGTAGAAAAACATCGAGTATATGTACGTAAATCTGTGTAATATTTGGATTTTTATATTCTGTATTCTCAGATGTGTTGATTAAAATAACTTTGATGCTTACAGAGCACAAGGCGCCCTATCATCTAACCATGCTGCTCATTTTGCTCCTTCCTGTAAAAATGCTAATGCCATTCATGGAATAATTCTCCAAAATCAACGTTGTTATGAATGTTGAGAAATGGGGAAAAAGGGAAAATTTCCTGAAATGAATTTTTGTGTCACATTATTGGTTATTGGAATGACCATCTGTAGGAAGGTACATGACAGATGTATTCAACAGCCATGAATATCATGTTAATCTACCTCATAACATTTTGTTTTAATTGAAATAACCTGTCTTTTATAAACTGAAAAATTAGTACTGGTCAGGGACTCGCAGCCGGCTATGGTTTGATTTTGACTTTAGTATGTACCAGAACAAAATTTGTATGCCTCAGGCCTGAAAGGTCCACCGAGGCCTCTAGTGTTTGGATCTTCTGTCTGTCCGTCTGTCTGTAATTCCATCCTGCTTACATAGAAAGTGCAATATTTCAAGTTTGGATTGTGATACAGTAACCAAACTTAGATTGTAAGTTCATCTAAGGGCTCCTCACTCTTCACTGACATCACATGCCCCTGGGGTGGAGTGGGATCAAAATGTAGGATATTGCAATATTTGCCCACATAAAGATTTTTGCAACCAGGGGCATTTGTGTTTCACAAACACATCTTGTTTTTCCTTCTACTGAGAAAAATGTCCAACAGCTGATGAATGATCTAAAAGAAATCTTATAAAATTATATATGCAGGTTCCACAGATTCCGATATTTCTGTTACGGGCAGGCAACGGTCTTTTAGTGGTGGAGGAAAGAAGAGACACATTTCTGCAGAGGCCATTATGAGTGGTGCTGGCCAGGAACACACTACAGTAGATGTAGAGGGTACCGGAGTGACAGGTCAGCTTGTCAACTTGTTTTTATTAATGTCATTTGTTTTTGGTTTGCTTTGTAACTAAGGATTCACCTCACAAATGAAAGGTATCAGGTTAGAACCAAAGTCAGGGCCTGAAGTCACCAAACTCATGCTTAACTTTTAATTTAAGCATTGAAGATGAGAGAGCACAGTTCAAAATAGATATGTTCTATGGTTTAGTTTAGATTGTATAATAACATACTAATAACATTAGGCATATATGTCATTAAACTGCACAAAGGATGAGCTTCTAGATCAGGTTCAAGATAAAACACTGAAAATTCACCTTGAAAAAATACATGGCAGCAACCATGGGAGTCAGTTATACTCAGTACACATTAAATTGTTTGATAGTTTCTTGTATGGGTTTTTAGTTCATTTTTGGCAGGGTTTTATAAAGTAGTGAATTTTGTGCAGGTGGGGATAGTAGGGTACCTATCTTTCTATCAGTTTTTGAAGTAGAATCATGAAACTTAGTAGAACAAACATATATACATTAAAATTGTGGTATAAAATATTTTTAGGATGAGGGGAATTTAAATTCTAAATTTCATAGTTGTTGCATCTCTGGTGGGGCTATATAGACGAAAATAGCTGAATCTTCAAAAATCTTCTTCTCAACTCCACATCTTAAAGGAAAACTGAATGTATGGTTAGATAAGCATGAATCCCTCTACCAAAATTTTAAACTTCATGACCCTAAGGGCATAGTTTCTGTTCCTAGAGCAGGGCTAAATTTATATAAAGTAAAATGTACTTAATGTTAGAAAATCTTTCCTACTTCAGTGACCTGTAAAGAAAGACTGAATGCATGTTTAGACAGAGCATGAAGCCCTTTACCATGACACTTCAAAGGATTGTAGGCCTATATTCCTATTTGTCCAGATTTGGGAGGGGGTCTAAGGTATTTTTTTGCAGGCTCAAGTGGGGGTGGGTTTACTGTAGAAGCATATAGGAAAATTAAACATTACATTTTTATTTGCATTTTAACTGATAAAAATCGTTACACTCTACTTCAAAGCAAATAGTTTTTTTGATGGGGTTCATTGCCATATAAGTCTTTATTTCCAGGGTCATTCCTAAGCCCCTCTCATTTCAGAAATCTTCCATTATTTCAAAAGTAGTAGAGATCCCCACTCCTTAACCATGTATTTTCTTATTCCTCATGGCAAGACTAATTGTACTGGAAAGTTTTGGAGGTCCATAGGTCATTCCCCACCCCTTATTTCAGAAATATTCAATTATCTCAAAAATAGTTGAAATCCCCACCCTAAACCATATATTTTCTTATTACCCATGACAATACAAGTTGTATGGTGATATTTTGTGGGTCGCTGGGGTCATTTTCCACTCCTTTATATCAGATATGTTCAATCATCTCAAAAACTGTAGAGGTCTCCACCCTTAAACCATATAGTTTCTTATTCCTCATGACAAGACAAGTTTTATGGTGATATTTTGGGGGTCCCCAGGGTCATCCCCCACACCCTTATTTCAGAAATATTCAGTTATCTGAAAAATATTTGAGATCCCCAACCTTAAACCTTTTTTTTCTTTTTACCTAGTTTCAGGGTGAAATTTCCAAGTGTCCTCAGGGCAATTCCTCACCCCTTTATTTTAGTAATCTTAAATCGTATGAAAAAATACATGTTAAACTTAGCACTTAAACATGTGTTTTTGTGCTCCTCATAACTAGTGGAGTTGTATAGTATAATTTTGAGATGTTATGGTGAAACTCAAGTTGACTGGGTTACAATGGAGAGATAGGGGGTGGTTTTTAACGGGCTGCTGTTACAATTATACCTTGTCTTAGAAAATATTCTTTAATGCACTGTGAAGGATGACTGAATGCATAATATGGAACATAACTTTAGAAAATCTTCTTCATTTTTGTGCATTATGAATAAGGACTGAAAGCAAGATTACAAAAATCAAAAATCTTTACCATAAAATTGTGAAATTGTGAATTGCATTCAACAAATAATGTTTGGAATGAACCTCAAAACTTTGCTAATTAATGAATATGGAAATATGTCAAGTTGCAGCATTAGTTCTCTGTATGTTAATATTGAAATAGTAAAAGTTATTTGAGCAGGTAAACTGACCTCTAACCCAACTCTTTGACCTTTTAACCTCAAAAGTTTCAATATAAGAAATGAATGTATCTAGTCTTTTCGTTGTTTACAACTGGTCTTAAGGATTTAACACCAAGGTCCGGTGTAACACAGTTGAAGCACGTAAAAGAACCCTGAGTACAGTGGCATCAGTCCATAGCACAAGTCAAAATTTGTGGTTCCTAACCTACAGCTGGTGACATCTCCATAATAGTCAGTAATTTTAGTAATTAAACAACAATGAAGCAAGCAAAATTTTGACCAAATTAGATATATAGAACTTTATTGAGTCAAGCTTCATTGAGTTGAATTTCTGTGTTTCGAACTATTGACAAAGTACCAAATAATTTACTTATTTAATATGACTAATAAACATTTCACAATTAGAATTTTTATGAGTAAAATTTCTTGATGTTTTGAATAAATTATAGGGCCCATTTCTATAAAAACAAAAATAATTCTTCCAAATAATTGGCAGTCAATTACATGTGTACGAAATCACCTCATGTCAGTTCTCCTTCTCATAAACTCTTAGTGTTTTAATTTCATGAAAATTCAGTAAATTCTGGCACTAATTATTAATTAACATGACCGTATTTGTCTTAGATGGTTTCAAAACAGTCAAATACGCCTCATAGAACCTCCCAGACTGAAAATCGTATGATTTTGGGTTACCATTGCTGAGTGGAAGTACCAGTGTTTTGAACATTTTCTAGGTGGTGGTCTCATGAACTTGGATTGATCCAAGTTTTATTGTATATTGCTTTATATAAGATCAGAGCTGAGGCCACCATCAATATTTGTCAGAGTTGTGGGACTTTGTAATGACTGACAGTGGAATGGTCTTATATATATGTGTTTTAGATATGATGGTCTTACATATATATGTGTTTTAGATATGGTGGTCTTGCATATATATGTGTTTTAGATATGGTGGTCTTACATATATATGTGTTTTAGATATGGTGGTCTTACATATATATGTGTTTTAGATATGGTGGTCTTACATATATATGTGTTTTAGATGTATTTTAGATATGGTGGTCTTACATATATATGTGTTTTAGATATGGTGGTCTTACATATATATGTGTTTTAGATATGGTGGTCTTACATATATATGTGTTTTAGATATGGTGGTCTTACATATATATGTGTTTTAGATATGGTGGTCTTACATATATATGTGTTTTAGATGTATTTTAGATATGGTGGTCTTACATATATATGTGTTTTAGATATGGTGGTCTTACATATATATGTATTTTAGATATGGTGGTCTTACATATATATGTGTTTTAGATATGGTGGTCTTACATATATATGTGTTTTAGATATGGTGGTCTTACATATATATGTGTTTTAGATGTATTTTAGATATGGTGGTCTTACATATATATGTGTTTTAGATATGGTGGTCTTACATATATATATGTGTTTTTAGATATGGTGGTCTTACACATATATATGTGTTTTAGATATGGTGGTCTTACATATATATGTGTTTTAGATGTATTTTAGATATATGTGGTTTTAGATATGGTGGTCTTACATATATATGTGTTTTAGATGTATTTTAGATATGGTGGTCTTACATATATATGTGTTTTAGATATGGTGGTCTTACATATATATGTGTTTTAGATATGGTGGTCTTACATATACATGTGTTTTAGATATGGTGGTCTTACATATGTATGTGTTTTAGATATGGTGGTCTTACATATACATGTATTTTAGATATGGTGGTCTTACATATACATGTGTTTTAGATATGGTGGTCTTACATATGTATGTGTTTTAGATATGGTGGTCTTACATATACATGGATATGTGTTTTAGATATGGTGGTCTTACATATATATGTGTTTTAGATATGGTGGTCTTACATATACATGTATATGTGTTTTAGATATGGTGGTCTTACATATACATGTATATGTGTTTTAGATATGGTGGTCTTACATATACATGTATATGTGTTTTAGATATGGTGGTCTTACATATATATGTGTTTTAGATATGAGGGCCTCTGATATGTCTTACTTAAGTCAATGTTTGAATGCTCTGTCACAATTACTTAGTTGTTACTTTCTCCAATGTTATATATCTGATGAACCTGCATCATTGGCGTTCTTCTGCAAACTACAAAGATGAAAATCATGGCAAAGAAACATGATTCTTTGCCCATACTGCCTTTTCTTGTAACATCAGAAATCCTTAAAGAGAGGCCTAAACCACACTTAAGCATATCCTGATTTCCCAGCTCCAACAATATAGGACACTGTTATAATGTACTTAATCTACATTGTGCATAATGCATTGCAGAGATCACCAGCAGTGAGGCGGAGACTTGTATATTATCACCAGTGAAACAAGAAAGAACTGTCAGTCAAGATACCATGGCAACAGAGGAATCCATGGAAACTGATGTAGAGGACACACTGAGCAAAGATGAAGTAGTCAATTGTATCTGTGGCTATCCTGAAGAAAATGGTCTAATGATCCAGGTAAGTCTTGAAATGGTCTAATGATTTTAAAATGGTCTAACGATCCAGGAAATCTTGAAATAGTCAAATGACCCAGGTAAATCTTGAATGGTCTTATGATTCTGGTGAGCTTTCATATATAGCTGAAGGTGTGCATTTATAGGTTGTCAAGTAGTTACATTTTGTTTTCTAGTTTAAACCTGATTTATCATCGCTTCTTTTTCTTACATGTCAGAATGGAGATCTTAAAGAAAGTGGCTAGGGGTCACATGTGAGTGACTTTGTAAGTGGTGTCCATTCAACTAATGATATGTTAAATATAGTAATGACTGTTCATTAACCAAACGCTAGGCATACATAGTTAGAGTCTCAAGTCTCGGATGAAAACTGAGGTCCCTTTACGGAAGGTTTGGAACATAAAAGAACCCTCACTGCAGTGTCATTAGTCCATAGCACAGGTCAAAATTTGTAGCACTTCACCTTCAGCCAGCAACATCTCAATATAAGTGAAATATTCTTGATGGGATTTAAAACAACAATCAAACAAACCAATGATCATATTTCCATTTGTCTTTCTGTCTGCCATTTAGCTTTCTTTATTATTGATCAAACACTTTCATTTCTTCACTGATTTTGATGAAATTTGGTCCATAAATTCAATACCAAGAGTTTGACAATGACCCCTGTCTTTTTAACTGAGAATAATTTTATCAAAGTTCGCAATAGGCGGTCTTGTAAATTTTACAGCACTCTTGTTTACTGTATACTCAGAAACTTGCACCCTGATTGTTTTTGCCCTTTTATGTATTCACCCCATTATTAATTTGCCCTAAATCATCAGTCTCAGGGAAGGCATTTCTGGGCTTGAATTATTTAGCTTGAAAAATTTGCTTTCATTTTGATTTCGTCTGTCATCTTAGGGCGATAATGGTGGAAATAAAACAGAAGTGAAAATTTCCAGTTAACCAGTACTTACAAGTTATTAGACTCGGCATATATTTATTGTTTTTTTTTTTACAGTGTGATGTGTGTCTGTGCTGGCAGCATGCTACATGTTTTAACATTACAGAACAAACGTTACCAAAGAGATATGTATGTTTTGTGTGTGCCAATCCTCCAGGTAAAAAGAATTTTCATTTTTTTTAGAGAAATATTTGTCCAGAAAATAAGCAGAAATTATCTTTTCAGTGTTGTAATGTTTTCTTAGACAATGCCATGACCTTCCCACTTGCACCTTATCAATTTGACCCTGAGGTGCGCTTATACATGTTGGAGACATGCTCAAAACTAAACCTGTTGATATATTGGTAAAATTTTACCATTGAAAAACACCTTACAGGACTAAATTAAGTAGAGTATAGAGATGAGTGCAAACAACTCTAACATGACTTGCTATGGATCAGGATTATAGAGTGATACACCACATAGTAAAGCCTTAGATTTTATCACAGTTTATAACCCTTAGTATGGTATGAAATATGACCCAAGTGGTAAAGTCTAAGATTTTATCACATTTTAAAACCCTTAGTATGGTACAAAATATGACCCAAGTGGTTAAGTCTTAGATTTTATCACATTTTATAACCCTTAGTATGGTATGAAATATGACCCAAGTTTTTAAGTCTTACACAGTTTATATATAACCCTTAGTATGGTAACAAATATGACCCAAGTGGTTAAGTCTTAGATTTTATCACATTTTACAACCCTTAGTATGGTAACAAATATGACCAAAGTGGTTAAGTCTAAGATTTTATCACATTTTACAACCCTTAGTATGGTAACAAATATGACCCAAGTGGTTAAGTCTTAGATTTTATCACATTTTACAACCCTTAGTATGGTAACAAATATGACCAAAGTGGTTAAGTCTTAGATTTTATCACATTTTACAACCCTTAGTATGGTAACAAATATGACCCAAGTGGTTAAGTCTTAGATTTTATCACATTTTACAACCCTTAGTATGGTAACAAATATGACCCAAGTGGTTAAGTCTAAGATTTTATCACATTTTACAACCCTTAGTATGGTAACAAAATATGACCCAGGTGGTTATGTCTTAAATTTTATCACATTTTACAACCCTTATATAGTAACAAATATGACCCAAGTGGTTAAGTCTAAGATTTTATCACATTTCATAACTCCATGTAAGGTACTAAATATGACCCAGGTGGTTAAGTCTTAAATTTTATCACATTTTACAACCCTTAGTATGGTAACAAATATGACCCAAGTGGTTAAAGCATCACACTTTAAACCATGAAGTTTTTCATCTCTAGTCAGTGTAGTTTCAAGTCCCACTGGAACTCCGGCTGATTTTATGAGAGTTTCCCAGTTTACTTGCAGAAGGCCAGTGGTCTCTTCATGGGTATATTGTAACCATGTTCTCTCCACCACTGTCTAAACTGGTCGCCACCATAAAATTGAAAAATTGTTAGTGTGGGATAAAACAACATTCAAACAAATGTAATATGAAAAAGTCTAAAATAGCTTTATTTCATTATTTTAGGGGTTCGAGACAGTTGTAGGTACATACATGAACAAGATTGGCTGACCCGAGGTCACATGGCTCATTTTGCATTTTTACCCAACCAGGAAGTAGATGAAAGTT
The DNA here is from genome assembly GCA_030159075.1 of Atrina japonica. NCBI lineage: Eukaryota > Metazoa > Mollusca > Bivalvia > Pterioida > Pinnidae > Atrina > Atrina japonica. The sequence continues at coordinate 11,896 of BROG01001248.1, read as the reverse complement.
GCTGCAGGACGGTTCAAGCCACTCATGGCTTAGTAGCGGATGTCCTTAACATTAGTTCAGTCCTTTATGGCGTTGGCCAAGAAATCAAAGTGTATAAGTAAGTTTGCTGAAAGTGAATTAACTCATCAACCCCTGAAGCCACATTTGGACCTGACCATTTCAAAGTCCACTGCCATAATTTCAAGGTTGTATGATTAAGAATCCAAATTTTGTATAAATTTTACATGCAATATTAACTTATTCACTCTAATGTTATGGCATTAGACCATACTATTCATTGATTTGGCTGAGTCTAAATTTGACTAAGAGGGTTGATGAATTAAAACATGATTGAAAAAAAATCTTTTGTTTAAAATGTCAAATATTTGACAGATTTTCTCCCCTTGATATTGAAGATCCCGGGAATTTTTTTCTTCTTTTGTGATCACTCCCTGTCCGTCCCCTTTTTTGGGCCCCTATTGGTTCTAGCCCCTTTTCATTCAGGACTCTTAGATAATTTTATAGGAATAAGTAGCAATGTTTGGGAACAAGTGTTGTTATTTTTCATTTAAATTTGTCAATTATTGATGTCTCTGGTGGCCATCTTTAAAATCTATTTTTAGAAAAATCTAAAATTTTAAAATATTTCATTGAAACATAATTGACGTGATTTACAAGAAACTCAACAATTTAGTCACCTTGTTTTTACTTTGTTATTTTCATTATGTGTTGTAAATGGTATTTACAGGGCGTTTCAAAAAACATGTCCCATTCAATAACATATGTTACAAGCTACATTAATTGTAATATCCAGAGGTTAAATCCATTTTCTTCAGGGCCTCTTGTTTAAAGATTTACAATCTTTTGGCCCCTTTTTGGGCCCCTATTGGTGCTAGCCCCTTTTCATTCAGGATTCTTAGATAATCCCTAACAACTTGCTCATGTACGGTACTCAGAAATATATATTTAGTCATTGGTTATCATGATACTTATTTAATCCAACACCACTCTGATTCTACACATAAATACACTGAAGATGATATACAAAAAAATGCTGGAATTTATAATAGACTGGAAACCTAGTCTTTCAGCAAAATGTCAGCATTCCCATGGGGATCAATTGTGCCCCTTTATTGTCTGACCAGTTCCTTTGTTCATACAAAGTAGACTTGTATTTAGTTTTACTTTGCAATGTATAAAGGTAAACTACTTACTGACAAATTATTGGCATGGGGTTATGAAAAATTGTGTATTTTGTCAACGTTTTTCAAATTTTTCAGTTCGTATAATAGCTTTGTTTGCAATTACTCAATCTTTTTACACAAAAAGTCAATCAGTTTTGATTTAATACTCTTACTTGAAATGTGTTTACTTTTGCTTTACAATGTAAAGATGTAGAGAAGCAGATTTTCTAATGATAAAGTGTATCATCAGTATATTGCCATATTGGCTCCAATCACAACCCTGCATATCCCTGCCCCCTGGGTAATCAGTTTCATATATCAGGTGTAAGACACCATGCTATTTATAAAACGTATCAAGTTTTTCCTTACAATTCATCGATGTACAGAAGAAAATTTACTAAGACTTAGTATATAATCACTATATCGTCATATTGTCTCAAACCAAATACCTGAACCCTTGCTCCCAGGGCAGGGTCATATATTTCACAAGTTTAGTAGAGGGTTTTATCCTCCTTTGAGCTATGTACTCATTTTCAGTCTTTGATGTACAGGGGTAAGGATGGGATTTTTAACTCATTCACCCCTAAAGACACATTTGGACTGGCCTAAATCATTGATTTACAGAAGGGTTCATTAATTTTCAGGGGTCAATGAGTTAAAGTTTGGACTATTTTTGGCAGTTTTTGCCATGTCCAAAAGACCCAGGAGTACCAGGATCACTAAATTCATAGTTTGTGTTCCCTTATCATTATAAAGCTTCTTACAAAGTTTGAAAATGACTGGCAAAGTAGTTTTCAAGAAGAGCGTAAAATTGCTCAGTTGTTTACCGATGACAAATAAGAATCTATTTTTAGCATTCAGCAATACTTGCAAGAGTTATGGGACTTTTAAAATCTTTACAATATGTTTCATCAATGAATCAGTATTTTTGCAGGTCCTCAATGGTCAAGTGGTTAGAGCATCGCACTTTGAACCACGAAGTCTCTCACACCTGGTCAGCACAGGTTGTAGTCCCACTGGAACCTAAACTTATTTTGTGAGAAAGTTTGCCAGTTTACTTGCAGAAGGCCAGTGGTTTCTCCTCCACCAATAAAAACTGGTCGCCACCATATAACTACAAAATTGTTGAATGTGGCATAAAACAACATCCAAAATCAAATCAAATCAGTATTACAGATGTGTCAATTTCATAGAAATCATATCAGCTATTACATATAAAATATATATTTGTTGTTTTCCAGAAACAAAGATAAAGATGATCCTGAATTTCAAATCTGGCAGAGAAAATTGTGTTTAGATGAGGAGGAGGAAGTAGATGGAATGGCAGAAGAAATTAACATCCATTCCAACAATCTGGAGGACACAGTAGATATGGAAGTAGAACGGAATGAGTACAAAGTGGTGAAATCATCAGAAAATATGGAGGTTTCACAAGGTTCATCTGATGATGGAAAAACCAGTTCCATTCTAGAGTCAGGTACTGAAAATGATAACAACCGGAGGCTTACAGAAGAGCCAAAAGAAGCACCTGATAGTAACAGCTTACAGGAAAAACAGACAGAAAGTTTGGTGTCAAGTTCTAACAATTCAGATGCACATGGAACTCCAAAAACTGAGAGTGGGGATTTGAAAAATAGCAATAATTGTGAAACCTCAAATACAGAATCAGTAATGAATAAAATAGATACCTCGGATAGCTCAGAGGTCAAAGTTCAACAAGCAAGTGTTCCAGAAAGTGCTGACAGTTGTGACGTGGGTTGTGCAAGCTTGCAAAACAAAAATAGCTCAGATCAAGTAGCCTCTTCTCAGACTGGTTCAGAACAAACTGATAATAGTGAAATCCCAACAACATCAATGACCCTGCAGTCATCCATCTCAGAATGTGACAAGGGCTCTGAGGGGAGGGGATGTAACTCGGGAACCAGTGAAAGCTTCCAGAAAGTCATAAAATCTGAACCCCAACAGGATGATAATTTAAATCCTGACAGTTCAGCTGTGGATTCCAATGTTAATTCCAACAACAAGATAGAGTCTGCAAATGCAGAGAATGAAAATTCCGCATTATCTGATGTGGAGGAATTTCACAAAGAACAGGCAGGTGCAACATCAAATAACTCTAATAACGTGACAGTTGTTAAGGATACATTTAAGAATTGTGACCGAAATTTACTGGAATATATCTTAAACTTTCATTCACAGATTGAGGAGCGGCTAGATCACGTAGAAGCACAAGTTTGTGGTAAGTTGTATTTTTTATCATTCCTATTTCTTTGTAACTATTTATTGCCACTTTGCATTTGGCTTAACAGAATCAGAAATGAAGGATTTTCTAAATGCAACTTAATTAAAATGGAGAAGTTTTCTGGATTTTGCACGCCCACCTTTCTTAAGAGGAGGCTATATTGGATTAACCTTGTCCTGTTTTTAGTGCGAGTCCTGCTTACGCTATATGTCTGGCATTTTGTTAAAATCCCCAGTCCTTTCAGAGATTTTAACAGAATTTTATTTTACTATACATTGATAAGATCTCCAATAAGTTTGATACAAATGTATTTGTTAATATTTGTCAATGTTTGTTACATTTTTATAAGTACGACTTTGAAAGAGTCAAAACTTAATACAGCAAGTTTTTTTTTGTGTTTCCATGATTCAACTAGCTAGCTTGTTTTCCTACAGGATTTTGTATGATACTATATACATGTAACTCATCTATCCCTGAAATACAATAGACTTTCCTAATTTTCAGTGATATAAACCAGTCCAAATTTGCATTTATGGATGAATGAGCTAATGAGAGTTTGATCATGATCAGCAGTGGTCATTTTCCTTGCATATTTCAGCTCAAACTCATATTGATGTGAGCATTTTATTTTTTATCGTCTTCGTATGACACGTAATAATTGAAAAAAACTTTTTTTCTCTTTAAACTCTTTATCAGATTTTACTCATTTTGTGTTTCTGTTAATTACAGCTCTGGAGTCTGCAGATCTGAACCCGACATCTCAACAGCAGGACATCCTGGCCGATTTACCGGCTCTGAAAAAATCTTTGTACCTGCTTCAAAATGATCTTGTCAAAGTCAAAAGGATGTCCGCACATCATAGATAGCTGGAATTTTTCCTACCAATTATAAAACCCTTTAACAATAAATCCTACTTTGGGTTGCCAAGTCTGCAAGACATTCCAACATGCCCAGCAGAACATTGATAGTCAAAGAAGAAAGGTTGAAAAGTGACTGAAGCTGATAGAAAGTGGTTGAAACTGGAAATATATTTCCAGAGGCAGCACAACAGATCTTAATTACAGTTGTGACTTTATTTGTAGAAGTTAGCCGCCCTAGGTCTCCTAGTCGTCCATTTATCATTTAGAGATTTTCTTGTATTAGTGAATTGTTTGAATATTTTCGGTGTCAAGAAATCTTGAAATTCATTGCTCACAAAATGAAGTAATAAATCTGGAAGATTCAAAGGATTAAAATGTTTATTTGTTTTGTCATTCTCTTTAGAAAATCTATTCAATTGGCGCTCAACTGATGAAGTCTAATTGACAGAAACAATCGTCTTGAGCATTATAACTTTGGTATTATGTTTATAATATTCATTTGATCAACTATGGCCAAGTTTGTTCATCAACTATGGTCAGTATTTTGAGGACCGCTTTGACAAACAAAACAAAGGGGAATAACAAGTTAGAAATATTGAGTGTAACACAGAAACGGTGACTGTGAAACTACTGATCTTTCATCTCATGTATATTGGTAACTTATACATGAGATTTGCAATGAGTTTAATCGTTGTATGACAAATATGTGGAATAATATTGGCCTATTAAACAATCATTGTCTATCAAATGTGGTCTTTTAAGGTAAAGACCAATATGCTAAACAGAAATCTGTGAAAAGTTTATTTCACATTAGGCCACTAAATACGGTACCCTAATTATTACCAAGGGGTATTTTGGAAGGTATGTTTTTCTGAATGCTTATCAAAATTCCTAAAAATGAGATATGTTCGCACTCTAGCCATAGGGGTTGAGGAGTTTTGGAGTGAAACATTAACAAAAGTTGTTGAAAATTGGAAAACCAGGATTTATCCTTCATTTATGGTCTCTTTTTGCAATACTAGAAATCATGATAAAGTAGATATAATTGATGAGTATTGATATATTAAACAATCAGTGTTAGATGTGGTGTTTAGGGACCTTAAACCAAATCTGTAATATATATATCAGATTTATTCCACTAATAACCCAATTTTTCCACAAAAGGTATTTTGAAGGTATTTTTGCCAAAAGCTTTTTAAAAAATATACAAAATGGATTATGTTAGAACTCTGGCTGTTTGAAAGTTTAGGAGATTTAAGGTGAAATTACCTCAAAACATCAACTTTAATAAACAGTCATTGTTTATTGTGCCCATCCTTAACATTTAAGTCATCTGCCATACAATTATTACTTTAATTACAAAAGACCTTAACTGAAGGATTAATTGTATATTTCCAAATTTCAGCAATATTTGTTTATTTTCTATGGTTCTTACACCACACAGTGGTTGTTTTACAGGATGATACTGGTCATTTACCATACAACCATTACTTTCATTGCAAACAGAGGCAATAACAGGATTAATATTAAATTATTACTTTAATTGCAAAAACGACCTTAAATGAACGATTATTTGTATATTACAAAATTTCAGCAATTTTTGTTGATTTTCTATGGTTTTTACCTCAAACCCAGAGTACTAACAAAGCTCAATTTGTAGCATTTTTGATAGGCTTTCTAGATAATATACCCTCTAAAAACAATATTGGTAAAAGCTGGAGTTATTAGTGGCTAGATATTTAATACTTTTTCGCAAATTTCTGTTAAAAAAATTGATTTTTTTTATTCCAAAACACCAAATTTGATAAATAATTATTGTTAAAAGGGTCAAAACTTGTCATTTAAGATATCAACCATGCAACCATTACTTTCATTGCAAAAAGTGGTAATAAATAAAGGATTAATTGAGATTTTTCAGGGATTTTTGTTAATTTTCTATAGTTTTTTCCCCAAAACGCCCCCAAAAGCCAGAGTGCTAACATGGCTCATTTTGTTACATTTTTATAAGCTCTCAGAAAAACAACTTCAAAAATTCCCCGGAGGGGGGGAGCGTAAACAGACACAACTTCTCGGTATTGATTAAATATTTGTTGATAACATATTTGAGAACACTTAAGATCTTATTTTAGTTACAATTAATTTATTGCATTAGGGACATTCAATTTTAGTAGTAGAAACCATGTTTTCAATCATTCAGAAGGACAAGTACTGGATTTTGTGAATATCTAATGCCCCCTTTTTTACTTTTAGTACAAGGAATTGGAAAAGTCCAACTACCTGGCATTTTGAGAATATTTTAAAACATCAAAATCCTGTGAACACACACATCTCCATTATGTGTACAAACAACTTTAAGTTTAATTTAAGTTGTAGCTCAAAAATTGTTGGAGATACCCAGAAAAAACATATCTTTATGCAGCTAGTACCAAAAAATAACTAAGTCCAAATACCTGGCATTTTTTAATATTTGAAAAAAAAAAATCCTGTGGACATGCACACCTCCATTATATGTGTACAAACAACCTACAAAATATTAAAGCTGTACCTAAAAAATTGTAAGAAGAGATAGCCAGACAAACCACTGATCTATAGCCCGACGGACTAACGGACAGGGGTAAATTATTATGCCCCCAACATTTTGTCGCAGGGGGCATAACAAAGGGAATAACAATTTTGTGTGTGCCACTCCATCTACACAAAGTGTATTTACACCTGAAAATTAATGTAGCATGAATTGAGTGTTACGAAAACCTTCCACTTTCAAAAGACTCCACTTCCTATAAACAACCACAAGTCAAAGTGGAAAAACAAGATGTTGACCTATTGTGATACACAATATTGAAAAAGTCCCAAAATTTTCTGCTATTTCACTGATTACAACGTAGTATAGAAACAAAGTGGGTTCAAAAAATTTTTTCTTGCAGCCTGACATACAATGTCCACGGTCTCGGAGCAACAGCAATCCAGGGGATGAGTGATGTTGGGTTGAAATTCTAGTGTGGCCAAATAGTCAAACTTCTAATTTCTGTGGAAATGCTAGATAAAACCAGAGGATTTTATATGACCCATACATATAATCCTCTGGTTTTACCTCGTATTTCCACAAAAATTAGTCAAACTGCCTGTGCCACGTTTGTCATCAAACAACTTTTTGTCTTCAGGATCAAGTTCAAATTCCTCTTTCAACAACTGCATCTTTCAATTCACCAATCTAACAAATTAAACTGTTTGCTTAACATTTCACATGCTAGAGCTGACTCGTGACTTTAGGCTAGTGAGTTCAGTGTTCAATGACGGCCACAGCTAAACTCCTCCCACAACATTATATTATTCATGTGCTTTGATGTGCCGTTCCTGTGATGTGGTTACTTTTTCATTGAAATTAAATTAATGTTGATATCTTTTTTATCTGAGATTTATTTGTAAGGAATGGCTATTATTTGGTTTTTGTTTATTGATACATAACATTAATTTTGGCTATTCACATGTGGAATTAAACAGGTGAACAGCAAAACTTAATGTTATGGTTCAATAAACAAAAACAAAATAATAGCCATTCCTTACACATTATACAGAAAAACAAAAATATATCTGTTGTTGTACAAAAATTTATGGAATTTTCATGTTTCCAAGTCTTTTACCTCACATTTACTTTACAAAATTTGAAATACAGTGGAACCCGTCTTGAGAGACCACTTCTCTGCCACAGAAATAAGGGCTCTTAAAAAGGTTTTATTTAAAGGATTATTTAACAAAATTGTGTCGTGGTCTAAAAAAAAAAACGGGTAGTGCTCCATGGGAGTGGTAGTCTCTCAAGGCAGATTTCACTGTTACATTTATGTTACATTTAAAATCTAAAATATAAATAAATATACAATAACATAAAAATACAGTAGAGATAATGCTGTGTTATTTTCAGTCCAATACTACACTGGATCCCATCTGCCAGGAAATAAGCTATCTCAAAAAGTCATATTCATAGGATTATTCAACTATGTGGTTTCCAGAAAGTAGTCTCAGGTGATCTTTGAAGACAGATCCACAGTAGTAAAACAGGTGGGGGGGGCTTTAGGTTTTGTCTGTACATCAGGCAGATCATCTGGTTTAAAGATGCACATGCAAGGATATTGTGAGATGTTTTGTGCACTACCTCAAAGCAAAAGAGTTAGTCTGTACATATGTATATATGATATGTGTATATGTCATATCAAAAATTGTTAATTTGATATTTACAGTTTATCTATAACAATCGATAAATTGTAAATATCAAATCTATAACAATATTTAATATTGTTATAGTTAAATTGTAGATATCAAATTAACAATTTTTAATATGACATATATATATATATATATATATATATATATATATATATATATATATATATATATATATATATATATATACACATGAGGATTAAGTCTAGAAATGAAAGTACAACCACCAAAGCAAGCTAAGACATACCAACACACTACACATCATTAGAAATCCACAGTATACCTACACACTTTACATGATAAGAAATTGTCCATACATTAGCAATGGTTAACTAAATTTGCAGTATTATTAGTAAAACATGAAAATTGCAACTCGAAAACCTACACAGCACATAAAGTTATGTATGATTTCTAAAAAAAGTAACGGTGACCTACACATACATGCCATATTTTCTGAGGTCATTCTGGGATTTTTTCTAGGACAAATGACATTTTTCTGGGACAAATTATTGAAATATTGCAAAATTCTGGGACTTTCTGGGACACTTTTAAATTCACTTTTCAGGTGTTAAATAAATACAAAATTGTTTTCAATTCTTTATTTCACGTGTTGCAAGCTGTTTTGCAGTGACTTTTACACTTTTTGGAACATGAACTGGTAGCATGTTCCTGAAATGTTAAATTTACATGACATTATGCCATGACCATGTGTAATATCATTGTTGAGTCTTTCGACACAGTCTCTTTATATGTGTTCCTATTAAGGCATACATGTGACAGAAATAGGTTCAACTGCTATGCCACAACTGGAGATTTTTAATTTTTTAGCTGGAGATTTTTAATCAAACCTTTTATAACTTTTGAATGTTTTCCTTGTTTTGTTTAATTACTTAGCCAATTGCATGCCTTTTTAATACATACTGCATGAATTTTGCAAGTTTATACACATACCAGTTGAATAATACATAACAACTTTGTTTATGATTAAAAAAATAAATTAAGTTTCAATAATTAAAATGCCATTCTGGTCCGGTTCTGTTTTTACTACTTCTGGAAGTACGTCTGCCATTACATGTGCTTTGTGACAGTTTAGACCTTGAGGTAAAATACCTTGCATGTTTGATTATAAATAAAATAATAATTTTTTGGTTATCTTTTTTTTTTTACAGTACATTACAGATATCTTTTGAGATGTTGTAACAACTATTTCTGATGGCTGGTATCATGCTTCTAATTATCGATGATCCAAGGGTATGTCACATGACATACACTACTAGCCCAGTCTTATCACCAATTAACTGCCAATCAGTGGACAAGGTGATGTTATATAATCATTAACACCCTCAATAATTAATATGCCCATAGGCTATTTACCTGTAAACGTGTCAACCAGTTGATAATCGGATGTTCACTAATTAGTAATTATGAGGACTTTGAGACTTCATGTGGACAAAATTGCAGAACAGTTGGAATGTGGGACAGAAGCAAATTTTACGGGAAAATCGGTGTCCCAGCGGGACATATTTTAGGAGGTTGATTTTCCGGGACATTAGGTGTCCCGCCGGGAGATATGGCATGTATGCCTACAAGTGAAAAACATTATATGACAGATTATCAGTTACAAAACCAAACTTTGTCATTAAACCAGGCTTCCTTTGTTCAGGACTTGAGTTGTATTCAAGTCTGATAATTTTATTTAACTTCAGCTAATCCTGAAATCTGATTAGCCGAGCAGGAAAAGGTATGAATTTTCTAAGACCTAAAAATACAGTCAAACTTGTATACAAAAATGACTCAAGGGAACAGGTAAAAGGAGCTGTTATAAACAGGTTTCCTATTTTTTCCTTTATCCATTATCAAAAGTTAACAAAGGTTTTGCAGGTACCCTTTTATAAAGATGTGGCTTTTAATGCAAGTTTGATTGTACAAATTGATTCTTATGTTGTAGCAGTTGGGTCTATAGCTCTACAGAGAATTGGTACTCTGTGAGAATTGGTTTCCAGCCAGTTGATATAATTCATGCTATATTTGATCATGTGGCTTTCTGTATGCAGGTTTCTGTACTGAGATTATTCACAGTCTTGATATCCTTTGTTCATGTAAACAAGTACCCTCTACACAATTTAGTCTTTATCAATGTTTGACTTGCTGTATACCTACATTTTTTCACTCCTGTTTAATTTTTGCTCTTATATGAGAGGGTGAATTTAAATAAAAGCAAAATTTGAAGCTAAATAACTGAAGCACAGATATACATGTCATCCATGAGACCATAGTGATTCAGGCCAAATATAAGACACAGTTAATAAGTTCTCTGTCATACAAGGGTGAAAATAACCAGGGATAAAAATACCCTGGTATACAGTAGTCAGTATTCTACTTTTCTATGTCTTGAGAACATTCATATATACACCTCTAGTGTGCACCCAATTTGTGGATTTTCAAATGTTGAAAAAAGAATATGATATAGCATATATAATGTTCAACAAATATAATGTTTCTTTTTTTTTTATGACTTAGCGAATTAACTATGAATTTTTCTGACTATGAGGGACTTCCTTGACACTGAATACACTGGGCATACTAAACGGTAAATTGCGTCCATACACACTTGTTCTATACAGCAAATGGTGAATCATTATCATCGTCAAACCATCAACGTGATGAAAACTGACGAGGAACTGACTACAGCACTCTGGTCCCTGAAAAGATATAAAAGTCAAACAAAATGAGCACCACAAATCAGATTGATTTTATGATTGTTTACACCATACACAATAATAGGTCATATGTGGTCATTGGAAGTGACTTGTATTTAATGTTGAGGGTGAGTCCCAGTAAAAGACCATCAACTTCTGGCAAATAAATATTGAGCCTGTGTGGTTACATAATTTGGTAATACAGGGCCATGGTAATCTAGAAAGGCTTTTGCTAGCTTGTTTATTTGTTGTTTTACATCCAAACAAGAATTTTTCACTTATATAGATGTTACCAGCTGAAGTGTCACAAATTTTTACCTTTGCCATGGACTGATGCCAATGCAGTGAAGGTTCTTTTACAATGACATGCAGCATGCCTGCCATGACACGGGACCTTGGGTCTCATCTGACAGATGTTTGACTTTCACTTTGTATTCCCATCACTTGGTGTGAAGTCACAGTTACTACCTTTTTAAAGATATTTGGTATGAGTGGAACAGATATGACCCATTAACTGGAATTGAACCTGAAACCTTCTCCTTACCAATCCAACATTATGATTTACATTTTCTGTACATACATATTCTGTACTTACACTTTTTATGTTATTTTTGGAGTACACAGTTAGAAATGATGGATACGTCCCCCAGATATGTTGCCAGACCTTTTCTGTGTGGAATGTTTCACGATTGAACTTGTCTAGTGAACTCAGAA